>PVIC010006009.1:0-48183 GCA_004025085.1 Thryonomys swinderianus | reverse complement strand
AATCCCAGCCCTCGGGAGGCAGAGGCAGGAGGATTGCTGAGTTCGAGGCTTGCCTGGACTACATAGTAAGCTCAGAGCCAGCCTGAACTACAAAGCGAGGCCCTGTCTCAAAACAAACAAACAAACAAAAATATATGTATGGAACAAATCTTTATGTCCTGGAGCAAAGCTTTAAAAAATGGAACATGAGAAGTGGGGTTTACTTCAGTGGTTCCAGTGTCTGCCTCTCAAGTGTAAGGTCTTGAGTTTAATTCCCGGTACCACACACCACAGGGCCAGATGTGGTGGCTCACGCCTGTAATCCCAGCACTCGGGAGGCAGAGACAGGAGGATTGCTGAGTTCGTGGTGGCTTGCCTGGGCACCATAGTGAGCTCAGGGCCAGCCTGAACTACAAAGTAAGACCCTGTCTCAAAAAAAAAGAACATGAGTGCTCACTTCAGCAGCACATATACTAAAATTGGAACGATACAGAGAAGATTAGCATGGCCCCTGCACAAGGATGAACAAATTAAGTGTTCCATATTTTTTTTCGTAGAATGGGAAATTTCCAAAGGAAATTTGGTGTGGGAATGTAATGAGGGGAAGCAAAAAATATGATTCTGAAAGAAAATAAAAGAGCATGTATATAGAGACTGGGGAGGTGTGGGTGGGTGGGGATATGGGTAAAAATGAAAATTGACTTGTGTCATACATTGGTACAAATTCCCCAATGTTATGTGTGATTGTGAGATATATATAAATTGTACCAATAAAGAATTCAATTAAAAAAATGGAACATGAGATGAGGAAAATGAAGTTGGGCGAGCTTTTTCCAAAATTTTGTTAACATTTTCTTTTAATATCTTTAGTTACCCTAAGTGGTTGTCTTTGCAAAGACATAGTGAGGCTGTCAGAGCTCAGCTTCCGGGGACTGTGCTGCTCTGCAGCCCCTCCTCCCTTGTGAGGAGGCCCAGGTGCTGTTTTCCTTCTTTAGAAGTGGCCTTAGTGGCTTTGAGAGAAGGCAATAGAGTGTGGCCCCTGCAGCACTGGACTCTGGCCGAGGCAGGGGCAGGAAGTTAGATTTTGTGGGGTATCATTCCCAACCCTCAAGAGCAGCATTTGAACAGAGGGTTCACATTAGGCTGTGACAGCACTCGTGTGGGACAGTATATCTGTGGTGCTGATACCCTGACACTCTGTCTTGTAGTGTGACCTCCTCCGAGAAGGTGGACAAGGCTCAGCGCTATGCTGACTTCACTCTCCTCTCCATCCCGTACCCAGGTAAGGAGCACACTTCTGAGTGCTGGGCTTCCTAGGCTGGTCCCTGAGGCAGCAAGCGAGCCTCCCCCATGAGAATCAGTGTCCCGAATCAGCTTTCACTGGGTCCAGGGATTGGTCCTGGTGCTGGCGCCTACCAGCCACCACCTAGAGCAAGTCCCTTCACTGTTCTGGCCCCAGGCTCCCTCAGGTGGCAGTTAGGACATGAAAGGTCTAGCTCCGGGCTTGGTTGATGAGATCTCCATGGACCAGTGCCCTGCACATATGAAGCTCTGCCTGTCCCACCTCTTCTATGGTATTGAGACTGAACTAGGGCTTTTGCACTGAGCTGCATCCCTAGCCTTTTTTTATTTTCTATTTTGATAGGGTCTTGCTAGGTCACTAAGTTGCGTCTGCCTCCCAGAGCACTGGATGTACAGGTGTGCACCTCCACGCCCAGCTGCATGAGGCGCTGTTTGAGTGGAAACAGTCTTGTTCCTCTTGGCTATGAAGGTGTGGACCTTCATGTATGTCTTGCAGGACTGAGTTGGTGTGGCCGTTGCCCCTGGCAAGGCTGTTCTATGGTGCAAGGACACACAGTGTGTCTGTGCTGTGAGTGTACAGTCGCCTCCCTGCATGGCGTAGTGCTCTGGTCCACAAAGCTGTATTTGTCTATGGCACACACATGTATTCATACCCTGAGCCGAGCCCTGTTCTCCTCATTGGATACCAGAGCTGCACTGTCCGGTCTGTACCCCTCCCTTCCACTGTGTGATGCTTGGTGAGCCATGCAGCTAGTGTTGGTCCTCCCTTGAAGCCTCACCCCGTCTCCTGGATGGCGCCTGCCTTCCATCTTGGAGCCCCTTGGCCAACACCAAGGGGTGACTGGCGACAGCCTCGTTTGGAACTGCAGGCTTGCTGGAAGCAATCTGGTAGTATTGGGGTCCCGCTTCTGGTGAGTGTGGTTCAGGGAGTGGTCTCCATGGGGCATCCTTCTTTTCTGCTAGTTTAGCTTCAGGCCCTGCAGAGGTGGACATAACTCCCAGCCTAGCACCGTGGGTCCTTGAGCACCCTTACCTCTTGAACATCAGTGCTGTCCTCTGGAGCATGAGGGTGGTGCACTTGCACAGGGTAACGTGCCACAGCTGTACCCTATAGGACCTTAGGAAATGAGTCTGTGGGAAACAGGCTCTGGAGCCTCTCTTCCCTAAGGCAGCCCAGGCTGATGCAGGGTCCAGGGGTGACACGTCAGTTCGATGGCATCAGAGCAGCACTGTGAGAGCCCAGTCCTTCCTAAGGGCATCTGTGTGGCAGCTGTGGGGTAACTGTGCAGCTGGTTCAGACCTGACTGTTGATGGCCAGGAGCTGCCTCGGGCCCTCTAGCCTGAACTACCCTGTGCCCACCGGATGGCTGTGGTGCCAGAAGCCTAGCAGTGCTTTCCTTGTGTCTTGGATTCAAGTGGACCTCCGTGTTGCCAGAGAAGTATGAAGACCCCTGCTCCAGAGCATGGTCCAGCTGTAGCCTGGCAACTTGCTACAAGGGGGCCCCCATAATGTTAGCTGTTCGACCCAGTTATTTTCTTTCTGTCATTAGGCTGTAATCCAGCTGGCACCAGGCTGAAGATGGTCATCGCAGTGGCCATTTGTCATAGCAAAGTCAAGGATGTGTTTATCCAGGAAGGAAACTGAGTACATGATACTTTCATCCGTAGAACTAAATATTACATAGCTTTAGGAAATCCTTAAGATGATGAGCAAGATTATATAAGTGCCCTCTCAACTGTATCAAGAACAAAGTGCTTCCAAAAAGGTTCACTGAAAAGATGCCTGAATGTTAAGATCTGTCTGAGTGTTTTTTCTCCCATGCCTCCCCAGATGTTTAAGCCCTGCATCTGAGGTTGTAAGTGGGCAGGGATCAGCTGTATTCAAAGGCTAGGGATGGAAAGAGATCCCCACTCTGCACACCCAGATCAGGCCTAGGAGAGACATTTTAATGTGATACACTTATGTCATTGATTGTTTTTACACACTTACATTAAGTTTTTGGTTCTGGGGCATTTTTTGATACTGTGCATCAAACTCACAACCTTGTGCTTGCAAGCCAGGTGCAGCACCACTGAGCCACACCTAATTTTTTTTTTTTTTAGACAGTATCTCAAACTGGCCTTGAAGTCATGTAATCCAGGCTGGCCTCAAGCTCAGAGAAGTCCTCCTGCCTCAGCCTCCAGAGTCCTGGCCCAGCTACATATCTATATTACTTTTTAAAAAGAAATACAATGACTAGTATACAGGCCCAATCATGAAGTGCACCCTGTGCACTCTACGGAATCTCAGTGGAGCCTGGAAAGGCTCTGAGGCCTAGGTAAGACCTGTGGTGGTGTCAATTCTAGCCTAAGTCATTTGGCACAGACAGGACCTTCTTCGAAACACCAAAACAGATTGGGCTGTGCCTCCGCATGTCTAAGTTGTCTCCTGAGAGGGCTGTGGCTGCCACCTCAATTGTCCTCCTCCCTTCCCTGCCCCATAGGTCCAGTGGCCTTTCCCAGGAATAAGCATCAGGCCTTGCCCTGGCTACCGAGTCTATTTTAATCTGTCCGCTGCTCACAAAAGCTGGGTTGTCTGAGTTCAGCCCAGGACTCTCGATGTGGATTTGAACAACCAGGGCTCCTCGGGAAAGCAGAACACTTCACAGGGTTGGGGAGGTCATTGTTATCCCTCTCAGCCTGGCTCCTAAGCTCCAGGCCTGTCTGGTATTTATAGTGCTGCTTTCTCCAGTGAGACACCTAGAACAGGAGGCTGTAGGGTTAGGGCAGAGATTATTTCTCGTCCTCTTCCTCGGTGGCAAAGCCTGGGGATTAGAGCATGAAGTCTATGTGCTGCACAGGGTCCAAGTCAGATCGCTCTTTCCAGGGCACTCTGCCTTATTTTTCCAAGGCAGCCTCACATAGGAAGTAGACCCGAGAGTTACTGCAGAGGTTTTCATGTGTGTGGTTGACCGATGGCCACTTCCACACTACCAAGACAACTTCTGTGTCTTCCGGGACCATAGTGTGAGCAGAGCCTTGAGTCTGTGGGCTCCAGAACTACTGGGTGGGCCAGATGCCAGCAGGAGCCCATGGGTGGCCAGGGCTGCCTTGTGCCATGCTGGTAGCCTGAGAGAGGCCTCCTCTCTGATCACGGCAGCCAGCCCAGCTGCAGCCAAGCATGCACCAAGCCCCGGGCTGGCACTCTCAAGTGGGGACTATTACCTAGGGCCATCTCATCAGGACTGTGCTTCCCTTCTTACACTATTATTGCCTCTCAGCCTAAAAGAGCAAAAAACCAAGGTTCAGGGCTGGGGATATAGCTTGAGCACTTTCCTAGCACTGGGAAAAAAGGAAAAAGGCTGGAGAGATGTTAATCAGCTTGTGTCTGGTCACAGGGCTTCAGAGCAACTGGGATCTGGAGCTGGGAAAGCTGCTGAGACCCACTGTCTCCTCTGCTCTGCTCTTGTGGAAGCCTCGCTCTGCTGGGGTTTCTCAGGATTCTAGCTGGTGCTCAGAGCACCTCTTTGCCTGGTGGTAGTGTCATTTCGAGCCTCTGTTGGGGCTCAGGCACCATCACTACTGTAATGCGTTGGACTTTGAGTCTCCCTAAGACTTGTGGGGAGCCAGCACTGCCTGTTTTAGGGCTGCTGAAGTCTGGGCCTCTGTTGCTAGGTAGCACCCTAAACAGGTGTCCTTGGCTGCAGTGTGAGCCAGGCTTCCATCCATTAGGGTTGGCACTGCGGGGACTGGCAGGGCAGGGCTGGGCTTGCAGTGGGGCAGTGACAGGTATGAGGAAGGCAGGGCCAGCCTTGTCAGAGACCCTTGTACAGAGACACTCGCAGGACCGAGGCATGGTCAGGTCTGTCTCAGGAGGATTTGGGCTGGACTGTGAGGTGTCGTGACTCTGCCTTCCTTTTCCAGGCTGTGAATTTTTCAAGGAGTATAAGGACCAGGATTATATGGCTGAAGGGCTCATATTTAACTGGAAGCAGGTATGCACGATGACGTTCAGCCTGGTGTCAGTGTTTCTCCATGAAGGGAGGTCAAGTAAAACAGACTTCCTCAGGGGAAACACCTACAGCATCTATCCTTACTGTCTCTGTTGCTGCCTGAACGAGTCTGATGTTTTTCTTCCCCTTGTGCATGTGTGTGCATATTAAATTATCATTACTTTCTCTGCCTTCTAATCTCTTCCCATTTTTCTTTTTTCTCTTTTTGTTGTCACTGTACTGGGGCTTGAACCCAGAGTTTTTCCACTGAGCTACATCCCCATCCTTTTTTTAATTATGTATTTTCTGTTTTATTTTGTCCAGGCTGGGTTCAGACTTGTCATCCTCCTTCCTCAGATTCCCAGACTGCTGAGATTACAGATGTGTGCCACTGTGCTTGGCTCTTCCTTTCCTTAAGGAATTTTTCCAGGAGATGGGAATTCCTGTCTCTCTCCTTAACTCTCAGGGTGAAGACCCACTTTTCTTGCCTATCGGCAGGCGCAGGCTATGGCCCCCCAGAGGCTGGCTGATGGTCTCCTGTCCATGGGACAGGATGGCTTCAATTAGCTGTGTACTCTGGTCCCTTTGGTTTTGAGCTGTTGGTCCCCTTGTAGCACAAAGCCATGGCCTGAAGATAGCAGGCACTGTGAAGGGTTTTGGGCTGTGATCTGCCTGTCACCATAGCTTCCTCCGGTGGCCAGTCCACGTCTCACAGGTGTCGCTTTTTCCTCAGGACTATGTTGATGCTCCTTTGAGCATTCCTGACTTCCTGACCCACTCTCTGCACATTGACTGGAGCCAGTATCAGGTGAGCATCTGACTGGGCAGAGGGAAGGGTGGAGAGGAGGAATTTAGCTGTTTAACTCCTGTCTCAGAAATCAAAGCTTTGGAGGGCTGGAGATTTAGCTCAGTGGTTCCACACCTGCCTAGCATGCGTAAGATCACTGGTAACCACATACAACAATACCAGGCATGGTGACTCAACGCCCACTAGCAGCCAGTACCACATACCACAGTGCTGAGCGTTGTGGCTCACACCTGTAATCCCAGCACTCGGGAGGCAGAGGCAAGAGGATTGCTGAGTTAGAGGCTTGCCTTGGCTACATAGTGAGCTCAGGGCCAGCCTGAACTACAAAGTGAGATCCTGTCTCAAAAAAGGCTTCTAATGTGACCCCTTGAAAGATGTGTGTCCACCAGGGGGCCTGATGGAGTTTGCCTTCCCAGATCTGGGCTTTCCTGACATTCTTCATTTTCCTTGTTAATGTGTATTCTGCTGGAGGAAGTCAGAGCTGCTCACCTCATTTGATTGTAGCCACTTGAAAATGACTTCCATTGTGCCCTTGTTACCGTCTACCAGAAAGGTCCTTGTCTGAATGGATCCGCCGCTCCATCTTCTGTAGTCCACATAGGCTGAAGGGGGCTGATAATCTCCCTTGCCACTTGGTTCAGATAGGACCTGTAGCCCTGTACTTTTCCACCTTCCCTTCATGCTGCCCGGCAGCCCCCTCAGCTTCCTCTGTCTGGCTGACACACTGCCCTTCAGGATTCAGCTGGGTGTCCACTTTGGGAGACTCCAATCTGCCTCCTCTCCTGGACACTTGTCTTTATGTTTCAGTTAACTCTGGGCACATCTACCCTGGAATTTTCCACCAAGCTGCAGTCACTGGTTTGGAAATCTGTGAGCTCCAGGAGCTCAGGAGACTCACAGGTGTGCGTCCCCACACAGAGACAGACAGAGGGTCTTGGGCTTGAGAGGCCAAGCCAGGGATAGTAGGAAACGCCTGCTGTGCTCCCTGCCACTGGCCTCTCGCCAGGTCTGGACCTTTCCACTGGTCTGGAGGACTGCAGCTCAGGCACCGCCCACCGAAGGCAGATACCTCCCACTCACACAGCTCTAGCTCTGTGGGCTGGTGACAGGGCAGAGGCAGTTGGTCCTGTCCAGACCCTGTGTCCCTCCTCTGCTTTGGTTCACTGTCCCCTCCTCCCCCAAGGCTTGGCTGTCTTGTGTCCTGTGAACCTGCAGGGCTGGGTTATCGCGGATGCCTTTGTGACCCCAGCCTGAGTGCGTGAGGGAATAAATGGATGAATGGCAGGAGCAAGCCTGGAGATGAGTGTGTCTTGCTGCTCTTGGGCACCCTGATTAGCCCTGGACTGGTGTCTTTCCTCTAAGCCTCTCTGGGCTTTGCTGAGCCCAGGCTGGCCCACACTGCAGCCAGCAGTAAGAAACATTATGCAGCAGGGGCCTCCTGCTCCCTGAGCCTTAGAGAAATAGAGACACTGAAATAGCCTGTGCCTTCCAGGCCTCAGTCTGAAAGAAGACTGTCGCCTACATGGCAGATTTTGAGCAGTATCCACAAAAGACAATCCGTAGAAATAATAAGAGCTGGGCCTTTGGAGGGTGAGTAGAAGTTTGCCAGCCAGATCAGTACTCCAGGTGTAGAAACAGGCAAAGGTACAGCATTCCTCAGTCAGTTCCTGGACATACTTGGATGGTGTGTGTAGGCTGAGAGCACCTGGAGCCCTGGGTCTGTACAGTGCTTGTAGATGTATGTTTCTTTTTCTTTTCTTTGAGATGGTCTCACTGTGTAGCTCAGGATTGTCTTAAACTCATGGTGATCCTCCTGCCTCACCCTCCTAAGTGCTGGGGTTACAGACACGTGTACTACACCTGGGTGACAGTGTTTCTTACTCTGGCAGTGGGGCAGCATCCCCTGCCATGTGGCATTTGACTTTAGGCACATGGGCTTTAGAGTCTGCCTCCCCAGTCTGGCTCCTATAGACGCAGATGCCTCCCCCTGGGCATTGGCAACTATGCCAGGGTTGTTGGTGCTCACAGAGTTCAGGCCTTGGCCGGGCCCCCGCCTGGCTGCTGCGATCTCCCCAGCTCACTTGGCCCCTGTGGCCTTCATGCTGCCTGGAGAATCTTGCTGAGGGAATCTTGGCAGCGTGTGCCTGATGTATTGCGCCAGATGAGGTGAGAGACCCTCATGCTCCTGCGGGTAATGACTTCATTAGCACAGCACTGCAGCGGTGCCTCCGAGCACCGGAAAGTGGGTCAGAACTCTCCAGGGGTGTGGGGGTCAGGTCCTGAGTCTCTTCAATTCCCAGGAAAACCAGTGCAATTACAGATGCTGTGTTCCCTCCCCTGGAAGTGCACTGGCACTGGTGTTGCTGCCCTCCCTGCACAGCCCCAGACGTGGATGGGGAATCGAGTCCTGAGAGACAGGCTGTCCCCAGCCAGAGAAGAGGGTTCTGCAGAACTGGGCCAGGCCCAGCTGTGGAATCCCAGATTTGGAATGGGCTGCCCCAGAGCCTCTGGTCTAGACTTCCCACTTGGACCAGAATCAAGGCTCTGCTCTCTTTATAGCTTTTGCTTATTTCCCATCTTTACCTCATGGGCTTCCTGTTATAAAAGATTTTGTCCGCTCAGCAGATTGCATTTATTATTCATCAAAAGACAATATGTAGTGAATAGCAGTAAGAAGCAAAGGGAATGTGACTGCAGTTTCGGGGCTGTGGTGAGGGGAGGGATGACTGACCACTTGCAGATACTGCCACAGGCGTCCTACTCTTTACCTTATTGGGTCCTTAAACAACCTCTCTCAGCCTCTGAGGCTGGGGGATGGTAAGTGCAGCTCAGTACATCCCTCCTGGAGGGCGGGGGCTGGGCCCAGGCCTGCAAACCTCTACTTCCTCAGCCCCATGTCATTGGCTTAGGGGGTTGCAGGATGAACACACAGAGAACAGGGAGAGAGCAGCAGCTCTTGGCTGCGGAGGGAATGTCTTAGATGATCTGGGGTTTGAGACCTGTGGCCTAAGACCAAAGCTCTGGTGTCAAGAATATCATTCACTTGGGCCGGAGGGTTAGCTCAGTGGTTCTGGCGCTTGCCTTGCATGCGCAAGGTCCTGAGTTCGATCCTGGTAACCACATATAATGCTGGGCATGGAGACACGCCCACCAACAATCAACACCGCATACCACAATGCCGGACGTGGTGGCTCATGCCTGTAATCCCAGCACTCGGGAGGCAGAGACAAGAGGATTGCTGAGTTCGCAGCGGCTTGCCTGGGCACCATAGTGAGCTCAGGGCCAGCCTGAGACCCTGTCTCAAAAAGCAAAAAAAAAAAAAAGAATATCATTCACTTCTCTGTGGTGCTAGGCCACAGCCAGGACTTCGTGCATGCTAAAGCATGTGCTCTCCCGTGGTGCTACTCACCCAGCCAGTACTTTATTTTTTATTTTTTTTAAATTGAATTCTTTATTGGTACATTTTATATACAGCTCACAATCACACTCACATTGGGGAATTTGTACCAGTATATGACACAAGTTAATTCTCATTTTTACCCATATCCCTACCCACCCACAACCCCGCATCCCTTATATACATGCTATTTCTTTTTCTTTCTGAATCATATTTATTCTTTCCCCTCATTACGTTCCCCCACCACATTCCTTTGAATATTTCCTATCTTACAGAATCTAACATACATTGTAGAACTCATTTACATCTACAGGTTCTCATACCAAAGAAAAGATACGGTGTTTACATATCTGCGATCTGTTTATTTCACTTATTAGTGTGTCTTCAAGGTGTATCCATTTGCACATAAATGAATGAAACTTGTCATTCTTTACAGCAGAGTAATACTCCATTTTATTAAAAAACTACATCATCTTTATCCAGTCTCCAGTTGATGGGCATCTGGGTTGTTTCCAAGATTGGGCTATCACAAACTGAGCTGCTATGAACATGGATGTACATGTGTCTTTACAATATGATTCTTTTAATTTCTTTGGGTATGTTCCAAGCAGGGGAATAGCAGGGTCAAATGGGACTTCTAATCCTGGTTTTCCAAGGAATCTCCACACCAATCACCACAATGGTTGTACAAGTCTACAATCCCACCAACAGTGAAGAAGGTTCCCCGCAGCCGCACTAGCATTTATTACTGGTTGATATGGCAATAGCAAGCCATTCTTTGTGGAGTGTTTTCATCTGCATCTCTCTAATGACCAGTGATGTTGAACATTTCTTCATATGCTTCTTGGCTACTTTTACTTCTGCCTCTGAGAAGTGTGTCTTCATTTCAGATGCTTTTTTCTCTTTTTTTCTTTTTTTTTTTGAGACAGGGTCTCGCTTTTAGTTAAGGCTGGCTCTGAGCTCACTATATAGCCCAGGCAAGTCTCGAACTCAGCAATCCTCCTGCCTCTGCCTCCCGAGTGCTGGGATTACAGTCGTGAGCCGCCATGCCCAGCTCAGGTGCTCATTTTTTAATTGGGTCTTTAAATTTGGGGGGACTGATTTAAGTTCTTTATATATTCTAGGTAGTAGCCCTTTGACAAACAGCTAGTAAAGATTTTCTTCCCATGTTGTTGGTTGTCTTTTAGCGGTGCCAGTGGTTTCTTTTGCTGTGCAGAAGCTTTTTTTTTTTTTGAGACAGGGTCTCACTTTGTAGTTCAGGCTGGCCCTGAGCTCACTATGTAGTCCAGGCAAGCCTCTAACTCAGCAATCCTCTTGCCTCTGCCTCCCGAGTGCTGGGACCATGCCCGGCACTGTGGTATGTGGTATTGATTGCTGGTGGGCGTGAGTCTACACGCCCAGCATTGTATGTGGTCACCGGGGATCGAACTCAGGACCTTGCGCTTGTGAGGCAGGCAGTGGAACCACTGAGCTAAATCTCCAGCCCATGTGCAGAAGCTTTTTAAAAGGATGAGATCCCATCTTTTGATTTCTTTTTGCTAGTTCTTGTGCTATAGAGGTTTTGTTCATAAAGTCTCTGCCTAAGCCACTGTCTCTAAGAGTTTTACCTAACCTGTTTTGCAGCGGGTTTATTGTTTCTTTTTTAATGTTTAAGTCTCAAATCCATTGTGAGCACTTTATTTTTTAAAAACTCTCTGGCTTTCAAGTCTCAAGATCTGTTCCTAGACCTCCTTTTTCTCTGTCTTATCCAACAGAGTTGGGACCTGGTGCAACAAACACAAAACTACCTGAAACTGCTGCTCTCCATAGTTAACAGTGATGGTGAGTCTCCGAGCCCCAAATTGTTCTCTTCAGGGTGTCCCCAGATGGCAGTGCTCAGCTGGAGTCTGCTGGGTCACTGTCTTCTGGCAAGGGAAGAAGAATTGAAGTCCTGTACTCCCTCAGGCTGGGCTCAGCCACTGAGCTTCCTGTCCTTCCACCCCCCAAAAAGCTAACATGTCACCTTCTGAGCCACATGTAGTGGACCTCCACTCAGTGGGGGTTCGAGCTGTGCACTTCTGTGTTGGGAATAGAGTCAGGCTGGGCCTGTGTTCTAGAAGGTGGAGGCCTGAGATGCCAGCCAGCCATGCAAGCACATGGAGGTGACTCTGTGCAGGTCCACAGCTGGTTTTTGCTCCTTTTACATGCTTTTAGTTTACATGCTGTCCTTAGGGCTGGCCGACTGACACCCAGGTGGCAATCAGGATTTTGCTCCTTGCTTGAACAAGTGGAAATGTTCAGTCCTGCTGAACTAGGGAGCCTATCAGCAGAGCCAAACATCTACTATAAAGATTCTCTCCCCATTTCTCAAAACCACTATCTGAGGGTCAGGGATTTAGCTCAGTCGTTCCAGAGTCTTCCTGGCAAGTGTAAGCCCCCCTCCCCCGTTTGATCCCCAGTACCACATACCACAATGCCAGGCATGGTGGCTCATGCCTGTAATCCCAGCACTCTTGGGAGGCAGAGGCAAGAGGATTGTTGCGAGTTCAAGGCTAGCCTGGGTTACATAGTGAGTTCAGAGTCATCCTGAACTATGAAGCAAGAATCTGTCTCAGAAAAACAAAACAAAACCCTACTATCTGAGTAGCATCATGGCCAGTGTCCACTGTGGTCTTGTCCTGCTGTCCATTTCCCCCAGGGTGACAGGTCTGAGCATGAGCTTATAGCCCATGCGGATCAGGTACCCATCCTGGGGGGAGAATGGTGTGTCCCATGCCGGGCATCTGGGGAACAAATGGTGTTGGCCCAGTATGCCAAATACCACAGACTTCCAACAGCCCCTTAAAGAGTTATCCCACCTCCCCAAGAAGAAGGGAAAAAAGGGGTCCCATCTACAAATATTCATAGTCCTCTTCCAAGCAAGGGACCATCTAGCTGGGCTACTTCCCCAGAAGTCCATTAGGGACTGTGGCCAAAAGAAAGGATACTGTGGACACTCAGATTGCCCACAACCGGTCATCTGAGTGCCTAAGCGGGAAGAGCCCAGGGGAGGCCCCCAAGGAAGGAGGCGAGGGTGGCCTGGCTCCAGCCTGGGCCAGCGCTGGGTGCCTCCCTCTCGTGATCGTCTGGTTCTCTACTGGGCTTCTGTCTTGGCTGCCGAAGCAGATGACAGCGGGCTGCTGGTGCACTGTATCTCAGGCTGGGACCGGACCCCCCTCTTCATCTCTCTCCTGCGCCTTTCCTTGTGGGCGGTGAGTACAGGCAGGACCCTTCCAGCTGGGCTGTGGGTGCCTTAGGGTAGCCCCAGGATGCAAGGAAGATTTGGGGTGAGGGGCCCACGCAGCAGGTCAGCAGGTGTCTTGCTGAGCCTGTTCCTGTGACGTCCCCTATTTTTCTTCCTGGAGGAGAGCAGGCCACATCGCAGGAGGCAGTTTTCTGATCTCATAGCTCTATGGTCTCTTCCAGGATGGGCTCATCCATGCATCCCTGAAGCCTGCTGAGATCCTCTACCTAACTGTGGCCTATGATTGGTTCCTCTTCGGGTAAGCCTCCAAGCAGTCAGGCTTGGCATGAGTCAGGGCTGCATTTCTGCTTGGGAGTCAGAGGTAAAATCAGCTCCACCTCTGAAGGACTGAGATGCCACCTGGCCCAGAGACAGTCTGTCCCCGGGAACCGGGTCCCCTCTACTGCAGCGTGGTGCTCCCCCACTGACCTCCTCCCCCTCCTTTTTCAGGCACATGTTGGTAGATCGGCTCAGCAAAGGACAGGAGGTGAGTGCTGCTCATAGGCTATGACACAGCTCAGGGCTGGCTCAAGGGCCAGAATGACCATCCGCGTGGCTCCCACATTGCGGGACAGTTCCTTGGCCAGGGTGTGCTGGACAAGGTGGCCTGCGTTCTGCTCGACCCTGCAGTGGGAAGAGCAGTGCACAGCAGATGCTGTTCTGGGCTGCAGGTCCCCTTGGGCAGGGAAAGAATGCTGGCAGCTGGTGAGCAGTTCCTCTCTTCGACCTTCGTCTCCCTTCCTTCCTTCAGTGACCTTGTTTCCTGTGCTGAGCTCTGGAGCCAGCTTCATCCTCACCACTAAAACAAGAGCACTTTTGTCTTACTTGGTTTGCCCCAGGGCAGTCTGTGCCCTTCCATAACTTGGGGCTGCCTCCAGGGGCCTCTTCTAGTTGTCTCCCTCCCTCCCCAATCCTCTGTGTCCTCCTCTATCCCCGCTCTTGGAGTTTCCACAGTCTTTCCCTGCTTTGTGTGCTGCTTTCCCAGCACACACACCAGAAGCCAGGCTGGAGCCCATCCCTGGCTATCTTGCCCATTTCCAGGGTGACCTTGGGCAGTGTGCTCAGCCTTAGAGTCTTCTTTGCCGGCAGCATCCCTGAAGCCTCTCTCCTTTCACCCTAAGCCTGCCTCCTTCCTGGGTGTCTACCTTATCTCATACCTCCTTCCTTTGTTCCCTCTGTCAGCTGCTCCTCTCCCTTCCAAATCCCTTCTTCTGAGTACTTATCACATCTGCCAAGCCTGCAGAGCTCATAAGCCAGCTCCTCAGAGGCCTCTGCAAACTCTGTCAGAGTCAACGACTTCGGAATTGAAATCTGGGTGGAAAACCTTTGTAGCCTCTCGGTTGGGGATATTGCCAGAGCATCAGGACGTTCTGTCCTCCATGGCATCTCCTTTTGCCCCCAAAAAAGGCCAGATGCTGCCTTTGGATACACAGGGCCAAGAGGGGCCGGGTTTAACCTTGCTGCATTAGCAGAAGTGAGTCTTTAGCTGGGGTCTTGGTTTTTAGGGTATGGGCTTTTCTCTCATCTCCCCGGCACTGCCACACAGGCCTATTTGTTAAATGCATCTCTCTTTCACCCTGTCTGAAGACTGGAGAGTCTGGCAGAAATGTCTTCAGTTTTATGCAGTGTAGCATCAGAGGGCCTGATCTGGCACGTTTCTGCTCTTGGAGGAAACCCCATGGGATACCATGCAAGGGATCCTGGCCACAGCTTCAGAAGTCAGTGGACTGGAGCCTGCTTTGTGCTTTCTGGGGTCTGGTTTTGGGGGATGGTGTAGCAGAAGCTATTGCGTCTTCTGCCCATCTGCTTAGGACCTGGCCCTCACAGCTCTAGACCAGGGCCAGATCCCCCACTCCAGTCTTCCTGATCTTGTTTGCAACTGCCCCCAGGGGACTCCTTTGCCCTCCCTTGTGTTCCTGCTGTGCCCAACCCCCACATCTTCCACCCTGCTGTCCATCTCCCACCCTGCCATCCTTCCAGTCAGCCTCTTCTCTGGGCTCTTAGATGAGAGTGCGGGGGAGGAAGCTACTGTTCTCTTCATCCTTTTTAACAGGTGAGAATGTGTGTTGCATTTGAAGAGGGTTTGAGCACTCTGAATTGATCTCTTAGAGTTCCCAGCCTGAGTCCAGCCCAAGGGCATCTGCCAAGCCCTGCTGAGCCCTTTCCACCACCCACACCATTTGTGGGCCAGAAATCCAGTGGGAGGGCCCAAGCAAGCCGTTCTCCACCAGGGAGAGAGGCCAGAACAGCCGGTGCCTGCCCTGGGGTTCGGCCACTGTGCTGTTTCTCACTGGGGGTCGTCATCCTTCACCATGTGCTATTTTTTCTCTCCTTCAGATTTTCTTTTTCTGCTTCAATTTTTTGAAGCATATCACCTCTGAGGACTTCTCAGCCTTGAAGGTTCAGAGGTAAGTGAAGGAACTGAGTGAGAGCAGCTGCTGGCACGCTAGGTTGTACACTCTGAGAAGGGCCACTTCACCACAGGAGTCTCACCTTACCTGAGTGCAGAGCAAAACCCCCTTCCCTGCAAGGGCCCTGCTGTGAGAGGCTGGCCCGCCTGGAGTCCACCAGCAAAAAGGGTCAGGCTGGTGGCCGAGCATGCACGGTGTGTAACTGCATGGAGGACCCCACCACCACTCGGTGCTGCTGATCTGATGATAACCTTTGAGGGACCAAAGAACACCTATCAGCATAGTAGCAGGCACCCTGCTGTGGGCAGAAAGTGCAGCACGGCTTGATGGCAACTGCTGTAGCCCCCATGAGAGATTTTCTTTTTTTTTTTTTTGAGACAGGGTCTCGCTTTGTAGTTCAGGCTGGCCCTGAGCTCACTATGTAGCCCAGGCAAGCCTCGAACTCAGCAATCCTCCTGCCTCTGCCTCCCGAGTGCTGGGATTACAGGCGTGAGCCACCATGCCCGGCACTGTGGTATGTGGTATTGATTGCTGGTGGGCGTGAATCTCCACGCCCAGCATTGCATGTGGTTACCGGGATTGAACTCAGGACCTTGCACTTGCGAGGCAGGAGCCAGAACCACTGAGCTAACCCTCCGGCCCTCATGAGAGCTTTTCTGAGTTGATTTACTTTCCTCTTCCTGGCTTGTTGTACACTGGGCCAGACTTGGGCTCTGAGGGCAAGTTGTTGAGAAAGTAGGCTATGCTGCACATGCACGCCGCACACAGCCAGGTGGGCAGGACCTGCTCCATGAACTGGGGCAGGTTTGAGCTGCTTTCCAGGATGGTGGGGGTTGGGGACAGGAGACCCAGCTGGATCTAGAATTCCCTGCTCTGAATTCTCTTTCCAGGAGGAAGAGTTTGCCAGCGCGGGATGCAGGTTTCACCATGGAAGATATCTGCATGCTAAGTAAGTCCTGGGCCCCAGCCATTTCCTTTTTTTTTTTTTTTTTTTTTTTGGTATCAAGGATTGAAATTGGGTCCTTGTCCTTTGGCAAGGCTGGTATCATAACCACTGAGCTAAATCCCTGGCCCCAGATTTTCTTTCTTAACACAGCTTTCTAAGTGTATCCTTTGCCAGAACCATTCTAGAAGCTTCTCTGTCCAGCTGGTGTAGAGGTGGTGGGGACCACTAAGAGGTAGAGACAGTCTGCTGACCAGTGGCCTGGCCTTTTTTCAGGGCAAAAAGACCGGGGCAGCACCACCAGCCTTGGCAGCGACTTCTACCTGGTGATGGAGAGTTCCCCAGGCGCCGCAGGGACCTTCTTCTTCGAGTCTGTGGAGCTGTGCCCCAGCGGAGCACAGGCTCAGGCAGCTTGGTGAGGGACAGACTGGAACCAGCTCACCCAGCTGTGGCAAGGGCTGCTGGCCCCAGGGAGTCCTAGGAACAAAGAGCACCCTGGCTGAAGGCCTGGGAGCTCATCTCTGTCCCCTGCTGTCTGCACTGGGCCTCAGGGGCAGCATCTCTTTGGTGAGAGGTTCTGTTCATGATGGCCCAGGAGCAGAAAGGGCAGAGGGCTCCCTGTGGGACCTAGAAGCAGCTGCCAAGGG
The DNA here is from genome assembly GCA_004025085.1 of Thryonomys swinderianus. Lineage (NCBI taxonomy): Eukaryota > Metazoa > Chordata > Mammalia > Rodentia > Thryonomyidae > Thryonomys > Thryonomys swinderianus. The sequence continues at coordinate 31,463 of PVIC010006009.1, read as the reverse complement.
TAGGGGAGGCTGGTGTCAGCGGAGGTTTGTAGAGGAGCGGGCAGCCGTGCCATGTCCTGGGCAGCCCGGGGAGAGGCAGTAGGAGAGTGCGAGATGAGAATAACAGCTGCTAACTTGGGAGGGTCATTCCTCTGAGAACCCAGCAGACACCTAGCCTTGCCTCGCACAGTGTTTGTGGGGGAAGGGGGGGGTCTCTGAGCCCCTCGTTGAGAAGCAGTCTGGCGTGTGCAGTCTCAGCTGGTAGGCCAGTGTGATCTGGCCCCACTGTCCTCCACAAAGCCCACTCTGGCTACTGGAGCCCATGGGGCTGAGCAAGTTCCGGGACACAGAAAGGTGTCAGGCATGTCTCGGGAGGCCCTGCCAGCACCAGCAGCCCTGCTCTTCCACCACAGGAGGAAGAGTCACTCATCCTCACCACAGAGCGTGCTCTGGAGCAAGCCACAGCCCTCAGAGGACCACCTGCCATCTCACCAGGGGCTGCTTGAAGCCAGGTCCTCCAGCTCCTCATCCTCAAACCATTCTGACTGCTTCAGGATGGGTAGCAGTCCTTTGGAGGTCCCCAAACCCAGGTGAGCTGCTCTCTGCCATGTGAAGGCAGCGTGCCTTTTCACATCTGGGCTGAGGTTCCTTGACATACGGCCTGTGGGGCAGCAAACCTCAGAGGCCAGAAGCGATGGATGAGCTCAGGGCCCAGTGTTTGGACACAAAAGAAAGGCTGATGCCCAGGGCAGTTTGAGAGTACTTCCTGGAGGCCTGGCCAGAGCCAGGGGCATCTGGGAAGGACAATAGTTGGGAGGCCATCGATGGAGCTAGAGCTGCCTCCACATGGCATCCCTGGAAGGTCCCAGCCCCAAGCCTGCCCAGCCTGGATGGAGAGATGGGCCTGGATACCACAAGCCCTCTGGCTCTCATGTTTCATGCTGAAGCTGGTGGGGCAGAGAGAGAGCAGTCATCAGAGTGCGGCTGGATGTGTGTGGCTGTGAGAACCCACACAGGGCATGGCCTCAGCTGTGACCAGAGCAGTGGGCTGGTGTGCTTTCTAGAGTGGTTCAGATTAAGGGGTGCTCTGGCTTGGGCAATATGCCTGCCCAAGACTGAGTTTTCATTTATGCTCCCAAGGGAGGAATCCTGTGGGTTGCTTTTGTTTCCTAAGCTTTAAGAGCACCAAACCCTTCAGGTAAGAACAAAGCCATTTAGGACTGAAGAGGTCCCCCATACATTTCAGAGTAAGGGGGCCCTTCATCTGGGAGGGCACGAGTCTCGATTCCACCCCAGACTCAGCCAGTCTCTGCCACGTGATGTCCATGTGACCTTGATACTCACTTTGTTCCTTAGCAGTAGGTCTATTATAGGAAGAAAGTGCAGGCCTTCTGGCCCTGTGTCCCTCACAATTGTTTGGGTTTTCTCTGGGCAGAAGCAGAGCTTGGGACTGTCTAGCCAAGGATTGGTGCACTTACTGCAGGATGCCCTGCAGATCAACACTGAGTGGTGGAGCTGAGTCTGTTAGCCCAGGGCCCCAGGCTCTGCCCACAGGAGGCTCAGGCAGTACAGCTGAGCAGGTGGAGTGCCAGGCAAGCAAGGCTACATTTCCATGCCGCTTGCATCCTGCACTGAAGTGACCTTGTGCGCCTCCTGCCCTGCCCCCTTAACTGCACACGACTGCTCAGGGCTGCTGTACACTATGGGTCTGTTGGTGTGAGGGGCTGTGGGTCCTTCTCATGGTCCTTGCCTCTTTGTGCCTGGGCAGTGTTTCTGGGAAGCAGGGAGGAAACCAGAAATTCCTCTTCATGTCTCGGGCCTACCCCTTCCTGTCTGCGGACTGCAGGGGGCGCCATACTGAGCACTACTGTCACCCCTCCCCACACCCCAGCATTTTGCCAGGCCCTTCTTCCTCCCACGAGGTCCCATTTTCCAACCCAGTGGTCATTTCCTCCCACCACAGGAGTGGTGTGCCTGCTGTGGATAATTCAGGCTCTGTGGCCCACTGGGGATCCCCCCCAGAGGCTGAGGAGGGTTGGGAGCCTCCATCAGCCTCAGCACTGCACCAGCCGCTGGCATGGCCAGCGGGGCTGGGCCACATGGGCACCAAGGTCTGAAGCAGGGGCAGGTGCTGCACTCCGTTTGATCCTTCTGTGCTCTATTCTGGGAGAGCCAGGCTGGCCAGCCAAGCCACAGGAGTCTTCTGAATTGGAGGTCTGTTTGCCAGAGGTTTTGAAAAGCTAGATTATCCAGATTTGGAGCATTCTAATTTTGTGTTTCCATTAGCATTAAAATTAATTTTGGTTCTTTTATCTTAAAGTGCCTGAGGGATCCTGTCAGTTTCTCCACCTCCTAGGTAATGGTGGCCAATCAGATCTGTAATGCCGCAGGAGGTACTGTGTGGAAAGAAGCCTTGGGTAAAGCTGTCAGACAGCCAAATTCTCCTCTAATGTGAACCCTCCAGGAGTTTTGTGCTCCTGCCTGTTCCAAAGCAGGATTCCTGTGCCCAGGTCTGCAAGGGTTTATGCACTGTGTTGTCAGCTGAGGTAATCCTATCAAGCGTTTTTGAGACAGGGTAATGTAGTCCAGGCTGACCTTGAACTCACTATGTACTCCATGCTGGCTCCAACCTTGGAGTGACCCTCCTGCTTCAGCTTCCTGAGTACTGAGATTATAGGTGTGCACAGGGCACTGGTTTTACCATGTACCAAATCACATCCCTCACTGGACAAGCTGGTGGCTTTCTAGATGAATCAGCTGCCATGGAAGCACGAGCCTCAGGGGCACAAGGGTGGGATAGTGCTCTGAGCTCCGGTGCTCATTGAATCTCCGCAGCTCCAGCCCTGGAGGCCCTGTCTGTGTGCCAGTTGGACACCATCAGGCCAGGGGGGCAGCTAGGTGTGCAGTGTGAGCCTACAGAAAGCAGGGCCTGATTGGGTTGAAAAGCAGAGCCAACTTCTGTGACCCTTCCATGGTGAGCTGCTGGCTGCCCTGCAGCTGTGTGGTGAGGTGGACATGCCAGGTGCTGCCAGCAGCACACTGGTTCTGGTCCCATTCTGGTCTTGCAAGGGGCCACTGCTCCAGAACTGGCAGGGACAGCAAGAAGCCAGGGGCCATCCCACTTGGAGACCCAGCCCAGAAAGTGGGTCCCAGAGACAACTCTTCGGGCTTTGACACACATATGAGGCCAGACTGGTAAGGTCCCTGCCCTGGGGTGGGCATGGGCAGGAGCAGGGCTGGCTTGTGGCAGAGAGTGCTAGGACTTCCACACTAGTTCCTTTCATGACTCTTAATGTGTCCCTGGACTCTGGGTGTCTTACCTGAGGAATCAGAAGGTAGGCCTCTCCAAGGCCCTGCTCAGTGTGAACCTCCAGCTGTCCATATAGCCTTCAAACACAGTCAACATGTCAGACAGCAAGGGAGCGTGGGTGGCCACTGCAGGCCATCTTCAGTGTGTTGGGCTCTGTATGCTCCCACCCATGGGGAACTAGGCCAAGGCCCCGCCCTACTGAGAGGTGGGTGCCGTTGCGGAGGATGGACTTGAGCAATAGCTCTCAATCTAGCCCTGCCCCTCCCCATTGTATAATGGGAAAACTCCTTTTCCTTCTGAACTCAGGTTTGTTTTAACCACCCCTCCCCTTTTTTTTTAAGGTTTTTTTTGTTTGTTTGTTTTCTTTTGTTTTTTAGTTTGAGAAAGGGTCTCACTTTGTAGTTCAGGCTGGCCCTGAACTCACTATGTAGCCCTGCAGTCCTCCTGCCTCTGCCTCCCAAGTGCTGGGATTACAGGTTTAAGTCACCACACCCGGTATTCTATGTGGTTACCAGGGATTGAACTCGGGACCTTGCACTTGCCAGGCAGACACCAGAACCACAGAGCTAAATCCCTGGCCCTTTCACACCATTTTTAAAGCAAGATAATCCATCCCCAGAAGTCTGGGTTTCAGTGAGTTAAGTGCAATAACTCAGCCTTTCCACAGATGCTCAGTGAGTGTGGTGTGGCTGAAGATGTGTCCTCATCAGTCATGTTATCTACAGGTCTGAGCGCCACAGCAGGCACCAGACAGCTGGGTCTGAGGCCAAGCCTATGACTCTTGCTCAGTGTGCTTGTGCCCCTTCCAGAAAGGACTGGCTAGAGGCCCATGCACCCTGAGTTGGCCTGGGCAGGACACCTGGGAGCAACCTCCCAGCCCACTGAAGAAGGGCCTGGCTGTGGGGACCTCCCTCCTGAGTGGAAGCTCAACCCCTATGCCCACAGCATGCACCCTGGCTTTCAGCAGGGCTCTCCTGCCTGTCCTGAGCAGGAAGCAGGGAGGGCAGCATCACCATGCACGTCTGTGGGAACACAGGGCAAATCTGTGGCCTTAGCTGACAAGAAAGACTTCCTCTCTCCCTCTCATGTTAATGTGCAGGTCCCTTCTCTGTGACTCTGTCCCCGCTCTGCAGCTAGCCCATGCGGTTATTTGGGAGTATCTGTCTGCCTCCCATGATCCCCTGCTCTCAAAGCTACGAGCTGATGATCACTCTGCCACTGCTGTTTGGCAAAAACCTCAAGTAGGAAAATTCATTTAGAATCTGTGTTTATTCTTGAAAAATGTCAGGATCTACCTGCAGTGGCTGTCACGGAGTGCTGCTTTCTGTCCTGTGGAGTTCAGAATCTTGTGCCATCTGTACCACCCCGTGGGTCCCAGAGCTGCCCCTTGTCTGTCTGGTGCTTCTTGCCCAGTGTTGCTGCTGGAGCTCTAGGAGAGCATAGGAGGTGACTGTCTTGGGGAACAGCTGTAACTCTGTCCTGCAGTCCAGAGTTCCGTCTATGAGTGGCTTTGGGGGGGGGGGGTGTGTGAGAAACTCTATTGTCCCGCCCCGAGTGCCTTGCCCACCCCGATTCTTCACCCCTGCTTGCAGAGACAGCTCCTGCCCAGCAGCCACAGCTGGAGAGGGCCTCTGCCCTCTGGGGGTGTTAAGAGAGATAAGAGAGGCCATAGACCTCAAGGCTGGGCCTCTCTCCAGTGGCTGTCTCTGGTTTACAGGTTGCTAAAAGTCCTGCTCTGTGGGCCCCAGGGGCTTCCCTTGGACAGCAGAGCCACCCTGTTCCCAGAGCAGAGCAGGAATGAGGACATGGCGGGTCTGCAGCACCCGGGGGTTCTGCCTTACAACAGCTTGAGTATAGAAACCCACATGTAGCTCAAGTCTGAAGGTGGTTCTTTTTCAGCACAAATGTGCTGCCAAACTTAGGTCCTCTAGCTGTTGAGACCTTGGACATGCGTCCCAACCCATCTGGGCTGCTGTTTCCCACCTGGAAGGGCAGCTAAGGCCCAAAGAGCCACACGTCTGGCCAGAGCTGCACTGGGGGCAGCTGTTTGAGAAGGCAGTCACCTCAGACTGCGAGCCCTGGACCCCGAAGCTGAGTGGGCCAAGGGCAATGAGGCCTCTACCCCACTGCACCTGGTGCTTTGGCCCCGTGTCTGGGTCCTCCCAGCAGCCCCTTCTGCTGCCCATGGTCCAGAACCAACATCCTTCTGGGCCTGAGATCTGGAGTAGGGGTGGCTGACATCTCTGTCTCCTCCCAGCAGCTGGCCACCACCCAGGACAGAGGAGAGGAGCTGGCTGTGAGTGGGGAGGAGCTGCTAGCCGTGGCTGCCAGTGTGGCTTTCTTCCCACTTCCCCAGACCTCCAGTGAGAGAAGCCTGATGAATGTCAGAGGCCCCCTAATACCTCCCCCAGCTTAGCCGTAGTTGCCTTGTTTTGATGCTTCCGGTGCTGCAGAGGAAGGGGGACCTCAGGGACTCTGTCCGCTCTGCAATCTAGGTCACCACCTCCACAGGCTCCAGAGGCTGTTCTCCCCTCGCTGATGAGATCACAGTGCGCATATCAGGCTGATCTGCCTTCCTGGGTCCTGGTCCCAGCCCCGCGCCCTGCCTGTGGTGCGTGGAGGTGGTACCTGCCATCAGCCCCGGCCAGCCATAGCTTGTCCCTGGCTTTGGATCTGGCCGTCTCTTGCTGTGCTTTCCTCTTGCTCTTGCTTCTCTTTAACGCTGAACCTCCCTGTCCAGGGCGGAGCCCCTGGAGCCTTGTCTTTCTCAGTCACGATTGCTTTACACTCACCCCTCAGAGACATGGCAGCCTTCAGGAGCTCCCACCCCACCGCCCTCCTTGTCAGGCGCGTGACTGACGGCACCATCTCCCCTCTCTCTCTCTGCCCCAGATCAGTGGACCATCCCCTGCCCGGATCCTCTGTCTCCACAGACTTTGGCAGCTGGCAGATGGTAACGGGCTGTGGCAGTATTCAGGAGCGGGCTGCCCTGCACGCAGACTCCTCTCTCCCTTTCAGCTTCCCGGAGGAGCTCCCTAACAGTCGGCTGTAAGTGTCGTGCTTGAGGAGGCAGGGTCGGCCCTGCCCAGTGCAGTGCCTGCTGGGGAGGCGGAGACCTCTGCACCGCTCAGTAGACATGTTAGGGTTCACTTTCAGTCTTCCCAGAATCCCTCTGCAGATATGGTGGGGTACCCCAACCTCTGGAAGATAACATTTTTGTGCAAACTGCGGTAGACGTGAGAACCCTTTGAAAGCAGAACAGTGGAGTAGGTGAGGAGGCAGGGAGGTGCTCGCCTGAGGCCCAGGCTGGAGCCGGAGTGGCTGGGCTGGCCAGGGCCTGTGCTCATCTTCCCCTGCACCCTTGCCTTCTGTTTTGCCTCTGGCCAAGAAAGAGAACTGGATGGGACACTGGGTAGAATGCTTATGGAGCACTCTTTCAAGCCTCCTAAACGGCTTCCGCTTCTTGTATTTCCATCTGATTTAAGCAGCTGTCCCTAGGGAAGCCACCTGGCCCCTCTCTGTCCTGCAGGTTCTTGGATGTCAGGCAGGAGGCTTCTGCAGGGGCCTTAAGCAAGCCATGGTCTCCCCTCCACACCATGGTCTGAGGCTACGTGCCAGGCTCTCAGGAACCACTAGCGCCAGAGCCCAGTGCTGGTAGGCTAGAGACAAGGTTTTAAAGGGAGTAGGAGGAAAAGGAGACAGCCAGACCTTGGGGTTTTGGGACACCGGGCCTCCCAGGGCTGTCCTGCAGCAGGGAAGAGCCTCCAAGGAGGGCCTTTAGGCTAGGAGCAAGAGCTAGAGTTTTGAAGGACAAAAGTACCTTCTACTTTGTGTGGGGACTCCCTCTCAACCCCTCTCCAGGGAAGCAGACTTCCTGCTGCAATGGGTAGTGCCCTTGGCTTCCTTAGTTAGCCAGGTCCCAGGCCCCCAGGCCAGAGCCCAGCCAGGTACCGAATTCCTAGCTAATACTCCGGTTCTGGGAAGGCCCAGAGAATGGCGTAACCTCAAGTCTATGAGACTGCAAGCTGGAATCCACGAGACTCCTAGTGAGGTGATACAGCGGAAGGGTTCAGTGTTTGCGTTTCTTACCAGGAAATGTCCAGACCCTGCTGCTCTGCTTTCCAGCTGTTTGGAGGTCCCAGCCATCGGTCCAGCCCCTGGGCTGTCTTCCCACACCTGCTGTTTGACTCCATGTGGGTCACAAGTCCTCTCTGGGCATTAGTTTGCCCATCTCTAAATAGGGCCATCCTGCCCTTCTGCTGCCTAGTAGCAGGGAAGTGAGAGTGAACACATGTAGTCCTTTGGCTGCTCTCCTGTGAGTGCACACACGTCCTTTTCTCCCTTGGTGGTGATAGGAGAAGCTGAGGGAGCCGCACATGGCCTCTAGTCTGTGTGGAACCTGACCACAAACTAAAAATCAGAGTCCTGTGTCCCCCAACACGGCAGACGTCAGGGCTGTGCGTGTGTTGCAGGAAGCTGGCACCTGCTCACCTAGTACTTGCAAGGAGCTGTCTGACTCCTTCCCCCGGAGCTCACCTTCTGCCAGGCTCTCCCTGCCCCCAATCTACTGCCCAAAGGTCCTGTCTACTCTCCACACCTGCCTGGGACCCAGGACTGCCTCCTGCTTCTATGGCCTGGAGCTGCAAGCTCTCCGGGGCCTCTGCCACTGGCTGTGTGGACTCCAGCGAGGGCATCGTGCTCATGCCTGACCTTAGTCCTCAGGCTGGCTGTGGCAGGCCCCACACAGGCCACACTGGGATGAGCCTGAGTCAGTGCACTTTTCTCCTCCTTAACCTATAATTTCAGGGTGAGGTGGAAAGAGGGGCTTCCTACCTCCCATCTGAGATCTGTGCCTCGGAGACCATGGGAAGGAAAAAGAATTAGAACCCAGCTCCTGCTGGGAAAGCCAACATCCTGCCAGCTCTTGACCTGGGCACCACAGGGAGCTGGAGACCGAGCATCGTCACTGAGAGGCCCTTGGACCCACCAGGCCAGCTAGGATTCTCCCAGGGCAGAGCCTCCTCCCAGGATGTGTTGGGTCTTGGATTCAAGATGGCTGAGCTTTCTGGGTAGGGTGATGCACACCTATATCTCAGCTGTTTGGGAGGCTGAGGCAGGAGGACCAGAAGTTGAAGGCCAGCCTGGGCAACTTAGCAAGCTCTGAAAAAAGAGCAGAGGATGTATTTCAGTGGCAAGCATGAGGCACCAGATTCAATCCCTGGTAAATCAACAGACTTGTAGTTGGCTGTTCCCCAAGAGCCATGTATTCTTTGTCCCTCTCTCACCATCTCTGGGCTACTGCTGATCTTCCCACTCCTTACAGTGGGGTATAGTGCTTGCACCTCGGCTTGTTCTTGCTGAGGAATGGAAGCCAGCAGCTGTGGAGCTGTCTCCCATCTCAGTCACCACAGGAATAAGTTACTTTCCCAGCACAAGGCCCAGTTCTGTGCCACTCTGGCCAGTCACTGTGGTGGAGAAAGAGCTGAGATGGCTGGAGAGGGACGAGGTAGACTGTGGCACCTGCACCACGAGGGAGTGTGGCCACAGGCTGGGCACCAGCTCCCCTCGGACACGGAGATCGGCGCTGGTGGACGGAGTGAGGACGGGGTCCCTCCCACGGTACCACATTCATTTTCTCTCTTCCCCACAGGCTTGTGGCCCTGAGTGACCGCGAGACACGGCTGCAGGAGGTGCGCTCCACCTTCCTGGCTGCGTACAGCAGCATAGTAGGGCTTCGGGCAGCAGCCCCCAGCCCCTCAGGTGCCATCGGGGGCCTGCTGGAGCAGTTTGCCCGTGGTGTGGGACTGCGGGGCACCAGCACCAGCGGCCTGTGAGGCCAGCACCCTGCAGTCACCTTCCTGCTCCACACTCAGCTGAGCCCATAGTGGAATCAAAGCCATGCCTGGCCAAGGGGCGCTTTGAGGTTGGGGGGTCTCACACCTCTGCCCATCACGCACACGGCAGCCCCAAAGCTGAGTAGGGGCAAGGCTGGGCTTTCCAGCACCTAGCCTCCGCACTTGTGACTGGCACAGCCAATCGGCAGGGTACCCTCCCCAGCGCTCAGAACTGCAAGGGGTTTCCTAGTCCTGTGTGGTGCCCGTGAGTTCACGAACCTCATCCCCAGTTCTCATTTCCTGGGAAGGAGGGATCACCTACACTGAAAATGAGGCAGTTGGACACCAATCACAATAAAATCAGTCTTTTTGAACACTGTTGTCTTGCTTCCTCATCTGGCTGCCATCTTGGTAGGTCTGTTAGAAATCTTGCTGTTCGTGTGCTGCCAAGGGGCTTGTGCGGGGCACAGATGAACTGGGAGAAGAGCTGGAGACTGGCAGGTGCTCCTCAGCTCACGAACTGCGGGTTGTGGTCACCAAGGGACCCTGCATTTCAGGCTCAGGTCTGCAGGGACCAAGGGGTCTCTAACAAGCTCTGGGGCAGCACAGAGAGAGTGGATGTGAGGGGCCACCTGGCACCGAGGCCCTGGACAGGTGGAAATGCTGCTCCTCGCCCTTGAAGGCAGCACCGTTTGTGTAGCACAGTGAGGAGGGCCTGGGTGACCTTACCCACCACTGTCCTGAGGGTTTACCTGAGCTACATCCTCGGCCCTCATACTAACTGAAAAGAGGTGTGAACACTTGGGGCCCACACGATACTAGTGCACAGTGACGGCTCTCGCAGGATCATCTAGACATCACAGCATTCAGGTAGCCAGTAGGGCTGTCGGAAGACCGAGCCAGAGAAGGTATCCATCTTGTCCGGAGGCACAAACGAAGAGAAACCATATGACTGCATGTAGAGCCCTTGGCAGGTGGGGTGGGAAGACGAGTACAGAGGTAGGGACCCCACAAGTTTCAGAACCATCAACAACAGCTCCAGATAGGTAGGGGCTTGGGCCCCGCACCCTGAGCAAGTCGTGCCTGCAAGCTCCCCAGGTGGGGCTGGAGCGGGTCTGCGGAGATTCCTTGGCAGCTCGGCTGTTCCAATGGGGCGGGGGCCGCCCGCGGGGCCGGGCGGGGCTGTGCTGCCATCTGGAGCGCGGGGCGGGCGGCGCGGCCAGGCAAGCGGCGGGAGCGCACGCAGCGGAGGAGCAGAGCGCAGCCCGCACATGGGCCAGCCTGGCCGCCGCCGCCCCTAACCGGCCCGGGCTCTCAGCCCGCGGTGGGAGCCGCCCCACCAGCCATGTCCCTCGGCGGAGCCTCAGAGCGCAGTGTCCCGGCCACCAAGATCGAGATCACCGTGTCCTGCCGGTGAGCGGGCCTCACAGGGCGGGCAGGGCTCGGCACTGCGCACAGGGCTGGACCCGGAGGGAGCGCGCCCGCGTTGGGGGCGCCTCGAGCAGCCAGAGCTCAGCCAGGGGCGCCGCGCGCGGGCCCCGGGAGGGCAGCGGGTCGGAGGCGCCGGGCCCAGGACGGCAAAGTTCTCCCGGCCGAAGGCGGCGCGGCGCGCAGGCCCGGCTTTCAGGGGGGGCCGCCGGGCCGCGCCGCTGTCCGGGGTGCTGACTCGCAAGGTCCGGCCCGCGGGGCCGCGTCGAGGGAGACTGCGGGCTCAGAGCCGTCCCGCGCCCGTCTTGCTCCTCTCCAGGAACCTGCTGGACCTAGACACCTTCTCCAAGTCCGACCCCAGTAAGCGGGCGCGGGCCGGGGGGGTGGGCGCGGGCGGCCGGGCGGCGGCGCTGAGCGCCCCGCAGTGGTGCTGCTGTTCACGCAGAGCCGCGCCAGCCAGGAATGGCGGGAGGTGAGTGTCGCCCCCCCGCGGACGCCCGGCGCCCCCGAACCCAAGCTGATCTGCGTGCCCCCGCCAGTTCGGACGGACCGAGGTGATAGACAACACGCTCAACCCGGACTTCGTGCGCAAATTCGTCCTCGACTATTTCTTTGAGGAGAAGCAGAACCTGCGCTTCGACGTGTGAGCCCGCCGCCCCGCGCTCCCTCCCGCCCGGCGCCCGGGGACGGGTGGGCCAGCCCCGCTCAGCCTCCCCGCCACCCCACGCGGGCCCGCTCTCTTCCCAGGTACAATGTGGACTCCAGGACCAACATCTCCAAGCCGGTAGGCGCCCCGGCCCTCCTCCCCATCCACCCCGCCCCCGCCCCGGCTCCTGCCGAGCCTCACACCGGCCTCTCTCCCTCCCGCAGAAGGTGAGGCTGGGCGCTCTGCACCCGCGGACCCCTGCTCCAGCCGCCCCTCCAAGCTAGCCGCGGCGCCTCCTCGGCCAGCGGGTCCCCTCGAGCAGCGCCATCGGGCCTCGCTGACTCGTGTCCCACACAGGATTTCCTGGGACAAGCGTTCCTGGCGCTGGGAGAGGTGATCGGAGGCCAGGGTAGCCGCGTGGAGCGACCCCTCACGTGAGCCCGGTGGGAAGGGGAGGGAGGGGCTGGGATGGCCTGACCCTGGCTCCTGTTTTAAGTCTGGTTCAGAGGGGGCTTTTGTTTTGGTTTTGGGGGGATGCTGGGAATCAGACTCATGACCTGCCATGTGCATGGCAGGTGGCAGCACCACTGAGCCAAGTCCTCAGCCCCTGGTTCAGCTTTTAAGGCCCCCCTCCCAAGCACCTCTGCACTGGACACCTTCCCGCCCACACACACACACCAAATCAAATTCGTGTGGGCCGGTTCTACACCAGCCCCTGTTCTCTGGCCTCAGGATCTGCCCTCTCCAACCGGCCTACTGGGCACCCACCCTTCCTGCCAGCATTGAGGGGTGAGGTCCCTGCCCTTGGGGGGCTGGGGCTCCAGGGCAGCTGGGGTTGTGAGACTGCAAACAGACTCTAACAGTGAATACATCACATGGGGAGAAAGGCTAAGGAGAGCCTCAAAGGAAGAGAGGGAAGCTGGGTGAATTGGAAGTATGCAGCTAGAGGAGAAGTAGGAGGTGGGGACCCCTGGAAACAGTGCTCCAGGTAGAGGAAACAGTAAGGGCTGTTCAAAGACTTAGGTGTGTGGTGGGGGAGCAGGAGCAGGCAGGTAGGCCTGGTCTCACTGCAGGGGACCAGCTGTCCTGAGCAGCAGACAGGACCTGACTCTGCCTCCTGAGGGTGTTGTTGTCTCTGGTTGAGGACACACCATGGGTGAATGACCATAGTCAGGGAACCCCATTAGCAGGAGCAGAGGCACGAGGAGGGCGGCAGTGATGAGGAGAGGAGTGGTTAGACGGCGGGCATGTTTATCCCACACCAAACGAAGTGTCTGGGGCAGTCGGATGTGAGTCTCAGGAGTTCCTATTTAGGGCCGTGAGATTGTTTACTCCTGTCACCTGCCTTTCTTAGAAATCACTATTGTTAAACCTGTGTATCCTCTGAGCATGTACAGCTGAGTAAGTACTGGAGTTGGGTGTTTGCCATCTGAGTCTTGCAGCACTTAAGATACCATGCGTATCAGCTGGAATACTACATTCTCTTTAAAAAACAACAAAGGCTTAGGTCTGGGCTATAACTCACTGGCACCATGCTTGCCTGCCTGGCAACCTCAAGGTCCTGAGTTCAATCTCTGGGAGCACCAAAAAAGAGGGTGGCTTAAGTGGAATGGTCTTTTAGGAACAAACTCCCCACTCTTTCAGAAATCACTCTATTGCAGTAAAAATTGTGAGCTTTTTTTTAGAACAAAAGAATTGGGGTGCAGCATAATGGTCCTAAGAGCCGAGGGCACAGGCCCTGCATGTCCCTCCAGATGCCTGGGCCAGATGCATGGAGGATTAAGAATCAGCCCAGATTTAGCAGGACAGACATCACCAGGGACTTGCACAGCATGGTGTTGAAGGAGAGTGGAAGTCGAGAGGCTCACAAGAGAATGAAAGGCAGAAATTGGACCCAAGGAACCCTTCAGAGAGTTTCACTGCAAAGGAACGAAAGATAAATGGCTAGAGCAGGAAACAAGTCAACAATAGTTTATCCCTGTTTTGCAGGATTGAACCTAGGCCCTTTGTACTGAGCCACATACCCAACCCTTTCTTCATTTTGAGACAGGATCTCACTGAGTCGCTAGGTTGCCCAGGTTAGGATCCAACTTGCCATCCTCCTGCCTCAGTCTCCCAGAATTCTGAAGTTACAGGTGTGTAACACTCCTCAGCCCACACTGGGGTTTAGCATACGCTGGCCCAGCTGTACCACTGAACCCCACCCAAAGCCCTACACTTGTAATTTTTTTTTTTTTTTTAAGACAGGGTTTTTGCTTTGTAGTTCAGGCTGGCCCAGAGCTCACTATATAGCCCAGGCAAGCCTCGAACTCAGCAATCCTCCTGTCTCTGCCTCCCGAGTGCTGGGATTACAGGCGTGAGCCACTACGCCCAGCACTGTGGTATGTGGTATTGATTACTGGTGGGCATGAGTCACCCGCCCAGCATTGTATGTGGTTACCGGGATCGAACTCAGGACTTTGCACTTGCGAGGCAGGTGCCGGAACCACTGAGCTAAATCTCCAGCTCCTACAATTGTAATTTTTAACATGAGAAAAATTATGCCACATGTATATTGATAAGAGAATGACTCATTAGAAACTGGAAAATAAATGAAGTCATGAAAAGAGGGGAGAGTTGCTGGAGTGAAGTCATGGTGTGGACCTGGCCCTGTGGAATGCACTGCTTGGATGCGCTCAACGCCGCAGGGCGGTGCAGCTGTGCAGACGCAGATGCTCCAGTGGGCGTGTTGGTGGGTGGACTTTCTCTTCTGGTAGCTTCCATTTTGTCAGGACGGAAAGTGAGAAGATGGGAAGGAGCTTGTGGCAGGAGAGGTGGAAGTGCTGGAAGTGGGGAGCCTGGCTGACCTCAGAGGCACCTAGTGGCTATGTGTGCTCTGCTAGTGGTGCACAGTCCCCGGTGCACTCCATTTGGCACAATCGGGTCTGACAGGCCGCAATCTGAGGAGCTGGGGTTAAAATGAGGAAGAGAGCCAGAAGGAGGCAGCGTGAGAGAGAGGAAGGACTTTACAACCACCAAGTGCAACATCCACTGGGCCAGGCAGACATCAGGCAGCAATGAGGCCGGGGTCTGAGGGGCTTCTCTCTCTTTCTCTCTCTGTCTCTGTGTCTCTGCCTCTGTGTTTCTTTCCCTCTCTCCCTCCCTCTCTCTCTCTCTCTCTCTCTTTCCAGCACTGTGACTGAACCCAGGGCCTTCCCAGTGAGCCACATCCCAACTCCTTTTATTCTGTGACAAGGACCCATGTTGTTGGGCTCCCTAGGCTGCACAACTTGTGATCCTCCTGCCTCAGCCTCCCAGAGTGCTGAGATTACAGGAATGGGCTACCATGCTCTCATTTAAAGTTGGAGAAAAATTATGTAGCAAGTTAGAGCCAAAGTTTGAGCCCAGGACTGTCCTGACCTAGTTTTCTCTCTGCCATACTATGAATTGGGCCTCACAGACCCCAGTGAACAAATCCCTTACTGCTTGGAGAGCCAGAGCATACCTGCCTCATCACATGAATGTCTCTGGGGTCAGGAGAGGATAGTTTCTTTCTTTCTTTCTTTCTTTCTTTCTTTCTTTCTTTCTTTCTTTCTTTCTTTCTTTCTTTCTTTCTTTCTTTCTTTCTGTGTGTACGTGAGAGAGAGAAAGAGAGAGAGAGAGGAGAGAGTCTCTCTATGTAACCCAGGCTGTTCTCAGACTTGTGGCAATCTTCCTGCCTCAGCCTACCAAGTGCTGGGACTACAGCCATGTGTACTATGCCCCACTACCTTCTCTGTCTTCAGAAAGCTCAGCAGCTTTGACCTAACAAGGCAGCATTTTGCTGTGGGTCTGGGTCAAAGCTTCTCTCGCCCAGCGCTGCTTGCTGTAACATGTGGATATCAGTTTCCCACATCCTCCTTCCCTGAGGATGGGGCCCAGCAGAGTTGGGGAACTCCGCCTGCCCAAGGACCACATGGTATCACAGTGACATGTGGGCACTAGGGGGTGTGAAGAGCGTAACCGCCCTGCCCGACAGGTTTATGAATCTCTTTTCTGAGCTGGGTGTGGTGGCACACATTTGTAATCCTAACTTTTCTGGAGGCTGAAGCAGGAGGATTGAGAGCTAGAGGCCACACTGAGCATGTGAGACCCTGCCTCAAAATAAAATTAAATATTAAGAGTAAAGATGGAGCCGGGCGTGGTGGCTCACACCTGTAATCCCAGCATTCGGGAGGCAGAGACAGGCGGATTGCTGAGTTCGAGGCTTGCCTGGGCTACATAGTGAGCTCAGGGCCAGCCTGAACTACAAAGCGAGACCCTGTCTCAAAAAAAAAAAATAGAAAAGAGAAAGAAGGAATAGTGATATAGCTCAATGGTAGAGAACTCTGGGTCAGTCCCCACTACTGCCACAAAAAAAAAGAAAGGAAGAAATCACCTATCCACCCATGAATTCATCCAAATAACTTCACAGTGGCCATGAGGAGAGAAACAGGAAGTGACAGGAAGGGCAAGCAACTTGCTGATTGTCACAGCTTGGAACCTAACATTCATCGTCCATCTCGAGGCCACTGAGTCTGATCCCACATTTTCCAGCCTCCCTAGGCCACTCATGCCCTCCTGCTAGACCACAGGCCCCTCCCTGCCACAGCCAGGCCTCCCCTGGCAGGAGCCACCTGCCCAATGCCCAGGGGATAGGTTCAGCGGCTGTCAAGAAGTGGCAGGTGGAGCACCGACCGCCCGGCCTCAGCCTGGTGCCCATGCTGTGCCCGCCCACTCTTTCTCACTGAGCAGCTCTTCTGTCCACAGGGGTGTGCCGGGCAAGAAGTGTGGGACCATCCTGCTGACCGCAGAGGAGCTTAGCAACTGTCGGGTAAGAAGGGCCGTGGGCCAGACCCAGGGCCACCCTTCCCCGCTGCATGCCCAGTGGCGGGCTGTCTGAAGGCGACAGCCAGCGTCCTCCCTCCCCAGGACATTGCTACCATGCAGCTGTGTGCAAACAAGCTGGACAAGAAGGACTTCTTCGGGAAGTCAGACCCCTTCCTGGTGTTCTACCGGAGCAACGAGGATGGCACGTGAGCCGCTGGCCTTAGCCTCAAGCCCCATGCGGGCCCTGTGACTAATGTGTGGGCAGTGAAGGGGCTCCAGCCCCCAGGGCGTGTTCCAGGCCTCTGTTCCCTCCAGGTTCACCATCTGCCACAAGACAGAGGTTGTGAAGAACACGCTGAACCCTGTGTGGCAGCCCTTCAGCATCCCCGTGAGGGCGCTGTGCAATGGAGACTACGACAGGTCTGCTTTGGCATGGGGGGGGGGGCAGGGCCGAGGAGTGGCTGGATGGGTTAGGGAGATGGCTGGGCTGACCAGAACTAGCGGAGGGGCAGTGTGAAGACAGGAGGGCAGGAGGAGGGAGGGAGGGATGGCTGCGAGCCAGACCGGGTGATCCGCCACGCGTGTTTGCTTGAGTAGCCGAATACACAGACACGTGGGTACCTGTATGTATCATTGAGTCCATGGGTGGCTGCGCGCATAGCTGATGAAGAGAGGGTTTACTAGGTGTTGAGTTGGCAAACATATGGGTAAAAGGGACAGCTAGGTGGGTAGGTGAGTGATTAGGTGGACAGATACACTGACTGACAGCCATGTAGGCAGGCTACTCAAGAACAAGTCTTTGGAGACAGGATATTAGAGTTTGATTAGCAGCTCACTTACTGTAGGTGGGATCTTAGCCAAATTCCTTTTTTCTTTCCTATATCTCAATTTCCCATATCCAAAAGCATGAATAGTGGCATTTATCTTATGCAGAGGAACTGTTAGTTAAAGGAGACAGTCTAACCAGGTGTGGTAGCACTTGCCCGTAGTTTTGGCACTCTGAGAGGCTGAGACAGAGCAATCTCAAGTTTAAGCCAGCTTGAGCAACTAAGCAAGACCCTTTATCAACAGAAAAAATACAAAGGACTTGAGATGGAGCTCAGCATAAAGGCCCCGAGTTTGATCTGTTATGGGGGGCATGTTGTGAAAGTGCTGAGACCAACCCTGGGATACAGTAATCTCAATAAAGCAATGCAGGAAGCAAGATGGTGGTTCTGACAGCAGCGGCAGCCGTGCCAGCGGTAGGCAGGCCCATGCACCAGCCAGTGAACGGTAGGGCAGAGGGGTGAGTGGGAAGGTAGAACTGGGGTGTCTCTGGGTCTCAGCCTGTTTGCCCTGTGCCTTTCAGGACGGTGAAGATTGACGTGTATGACTGGGACCGAGACGGAAGGTAGTGCTGTCCCTTGTGCCGTGTCCCACACTGTGCCCACACAGTCTCTGCGACCTGTGCCCATTTGCTGGGAAGCCCACACAGCTGTGGGCACCAGCGAAGGTGCCACCCAGCACTGGGTTTGGGTGTTGCTCTGGCTGCCGTCTCCTCCCTTCTCTTCCCCCGGGTCCCAGGCCTGCTGCCCTGCAGCCCAATGGGAGCTTAGGGTACAGGGTGAAAGCCCTGGTGGTAGCTGGCAGCAGGCGCTTACCCACCTCACCACTGCAGCCACGACTTCATTGGTGAGTTCACCACCAGCTATCGGGAGCTGAGCAAGGCCCAGAACCAGTTTACAGTCTATGAGGTGAGCGCCCAGCCCATAGGCCTCCAGCCCGGGCGGCACAGCCCGCGGCCCTCATTCCCCACACCAGTCCCCTGGCTCCACCTAGGTGCTGAACCCACGGAAGAAATGCAAGAAGAAGAAATATGTCAATTCGGGAACTGTGAGTGCTCCCCAGCAGGGGCCCCAGCTCTGTCTGTGACGCTGACTCCGGGGCAGGGACAGGCAGTGGGCACTGACCACCTGGTCACAGTAATGATGGCCACAAGGTAGCACCACTGCAGTTTTTTACCTTCACACTTTTTTTTTTTTTTTTTTTTTTTTGGTGAGACAGGGTCTCGCTTTGTAGTTCAGGCTGGCTCTGAGCTCACTATGTAACCCAGGCGAGCCTCGAACTCAGCAATCCTGTCTCTGCCTCTGAGTGCTGGGAATACAGGCATGAACCACCACGCCCGGCACTGTGGTATGTGGCATTGATGGCTGGTGGGCGTGAGTCTCTATGCCCAGCATTGTATGTGGTTACCAGGATCGAACTCAGGACCTTGCCCTTGCGAGGCAGGCACGGGAACCACTGAGCTAAATCTCCGGCCCTACCTTCACACTTTGCAGAATAAAAGAAACCAAAAACCCCTTAAGTTGCATTTCCAAATTTAATACATGGTTGGAATATCACCATTAGAAAGTGAACAGGTGAGACAGGCAGGGCTCATGAGCACACCCTTCCCCCCACGTAGCGGCCTGCCTCTGTGCACAGGTGACGCTGCTGTCCTTCTCCGTGGACTCTGAATTCACCTTTGTGGATTACATCAAGGGAGGGTGAGTCACAGCCACGCTCGGGGCTGCAGCCCAGGGCCAGGTTTGCTGGGGCATGAAGGAGATCAGTGGTGAATGGGAGGCAGTAGGCAACTGTGTGTTGGTGAAGGGCCCGCAGCCGCCCCTCTGGGTGCTGCTTCCCACTCAGAGCTCCTCCCCTCTAGCAGGGCAGCTGCTGAACCCAGCCCCAGGCACAGGCCAGTGCAGCTCCAGCTCAGCGGCTCAGCAGGCTCTGCCTGCACTCGGTGCTGTGGCCTCACCCGCCACACAGTCATGGAGTGCGCCAAAGGAGGAGGCCGGGGGCGCTGAGTGACCACAGACTCGGCGCTGGGTGCACCTTGTTCTTGGCTCTGCTGAAACACTTTTCTCCTATGTAAAATGGAGACGTTAACTACTGCTTGGGGGCTATAGAGATGGTTAAATTACCACCAATACACTGTCGCAGAGCAGGCATTTAATGCTAGAACCTGAAATTTGGTCCGTGGACCAGCAACACTTGGGATTTGTTGACTCACCAGACTCCCCAGATAGGACTCTCCATTTTAACCTGAGCTCCCGATGTTCAGAACACACAATAACATTAGAGAAATACTTGTGGAGCCACACATTGGTGCAGAACTGTCATCCCACCTCCTGGGAGGCTGAGGCAGGAGGACTGAAAGTTCTACCCAAGCCTGGGAAACTTAGTGAGACCCTGTCTCTGAATTTTTTAAAAACAATTTAAGTCTAGGCATGATGGCACATACCTGTAATCCCAGCACTTGGGAGGCTGAAGCAGGAGGATCACCGTGAGTTTGAGGCCTTCTTGGGATGTATAGTAAAGTCAGGGACAGCCTGAACTACATAGCAAGACACTGTCTCAAAAAACAGAAACAAAATTTAAAAAGGACTAGGGATGTAGGCTGGTGATGGAGCACTTGCCTAGTAGGTGCAACACTTTAGGTTCAATCTCTAACACAAGAAAAGGGGAGAGGAAGAGGAAGGCTGGGGGAGGGGAGGGGAGGGTATTGACAAGTGTGACACCACGGCTCCTCACTGCTCAGCCTGTCTCTCCTCCGACAGGACACAGCTCAACTTCACAGTAGCGATTGACTTCACGGCTTCCAACGGTGAGGCCCATGTGGAGGGTGCAGGGTGGGCTCCTGCCTGAGAGAACGAGGCTGCCCTCGAGGAGCCGTGCCTCAAAGGATGCGTGGGTAGAGGGAAATGGCTGCGCAAAGGTGGGCACAAGGGCACAGGAAGACAAGTGGATGGGGGTTTACTCTGTAACAGTACTGTGAGGATCAGGGGAACTAGTCAGGTAAACTGAGGCACAGTGAGTCGACGGGAGGTTGAGTGAGGACAGTAAACTGTATAGCAGGATGGATAGGGGTAGGCACAGCGGATGCAGTCAGAGTGGTGAGTCACGAGCAGGGCTGGCCAAGGAGACCGGGCAGAGGCCAGGTGGCACACCCAGCTGGAGGCCAGCGGCCACTGCCCCCTCAGGGAACCCTCTGCAGCCCACCTCCCTGCACTACATGAGCCCCTACCAGCTCAGCGCCTACGCCATGGCCCTCAAGGCAGTGGGCGAGATCATCCAGGACTACGACAGCGACAAGCTCTTCCCAGCCTATGGCTTCGGGGCCAAGCTGCCCCCTGAGGGCCGCATCTCCCACCAGTTTCCCCTGGTACGGTGTGGGTGGAGCCACTGGCCCGAGGGGCGGGGCTGCCAAGGGCACTGGGTGAGCAGCAGGGGTGAGACCACTTGTCTTCCTCCCCAGAACAACAACGACGAGGACCCCAACTGCGCAGGCATCGAGGGGGTGCTGGAGAGCTACTTCCAGAGCCTGCGCACTGTGCAGCTCTATGGGCCCACCTACTTCGCGCCTGTCATCAACCAGGTGGCCAGGTAAGGGGAGGGCTCAGGAAGACCCCCAAAACAGCCGGAGCCCCCAGAACCCCAGAGTGCTGGCCAGCTCAGGACAGAGGTCACCACAGATAACAGTGGGTGAGTCGTTTCAGGCTGCTCCCCAGGGCTGACAGCCTGGCCAGGACTCCTCACTCACTGGCATGGGACCTTAGGCACTGCAGCTCATGGGGCCTCCACTGCGGCCCCCAAGGGTGATATAATCTAGATGGCAATGCCTGCTGCGGAGGGCTGGGGTCAGGTTAGGCAACACGCAGTTTTCAGAGAACAGTCAAGAGGTCAGCACGGTATTGACCTGTAATGAGTGCATCATAAAAATGTGCAAAGCACAGATAATGCAGGTCATTATCAATGTAGCCAATCATTTATTTTTTTAAAAAGCGGCATGGTGAGTGCCAGGCGTGGTTGCTCACGCCTGTAATCCCAGCACTCAGGAGGCAGAGACAGGAGGATTGCTGAGTTCGAGGCTTGCCTGGACTACATGGTGAGCTCAGAGCCAGCCTGAACTACAAAGCAAGACCCTGTCTCAAAAAAAAAAAGTGGCATGGTGGCACAAGCCTATAATACCAGGACTTCGGAGGCCAGGGCATGAAGATTGCTGCAAGTTTGAGGCCAGCCTGAAATACATAGTGTGACCCTGACTCAATAAACAAAAACATAAACAAAGAAAGGGTGTTAAAAGTCAATTTTTTTTTTTTGAGACAGGGTCTCGCTTTGTAGTTCAGGCTGGCTCTGAGCTCACTACATAGCCCAGGCAAGCCTCGAACTCAGCAATCCTCCTGTCTCTGCCTCCGGAATGCTGGGATTACAGGTGTGAGCCACTACGCCCAGTAGAAGTCAATTTTTAAAGCTGACAACAAAGGCCACAGATTTAGCTCGGTAGTTCTGGCACTTGCCTCGCAAGCGCAAGGTCCTAAATTTGATCTTCAGAACCACATACAACAATACCAGGTGTGGTGACTCACGCCCACCAGCAATCAGTACCACATACAACAATGCCAGGTGTGGTGGCTCACGCCCAGCACTCAGGCAGTAGAGGCAGGAGGATTGCTGAGTTCAAGGCTAGCCTGGGCTACATAGTGAGCTCAGGGCCAGTTTGAGCTACAATGTGAGACCCTGTCTCAAACAAACAACCCCCCCCAAAAAAAAACCTGACAACAAAAACCAGATATAACAGTGTCAGGTGTGGTGGCTCACACCTGTAATCCTAGCACTCAGGCAGCAGAAGCAGGAAGACTACTGTGAGTTCAACATTTGCCTGGGCTACATAGTGAGCTTAGGGCCAGCTTGAACTACAGAGACCCTGTCTCAAAAAAAAAACCCAGGTATATATCAATAAACATAAAATGGCGGGCCGGAGGGTTAGCTCAGTGGTTCCGGCACCTGCTTCGCAAGCGTAAGGACCTGAGTTCGATCCCCGGTTACCACATATAATGCTGGGCGTGGTGGCTCACGCCTGTAATCCCAGCACTCGGGAGGCAGAGACAGGAGGATTGCTGAGTTCGAGGCTTGCCTGGGCACCATAGTGAGCTCAGGGCCAGCCTGAACTACAACTCGAGACCCTGTCTCAAAAAGAAAAAAAAAACAAAAAACATAAAATGGCATAAGTGATGATTGAGCCTAAAGGAGATTCTTGTCTCCAAAATCTTAAGAAATAAATTTGTCCTTTACAAGTCAAAAAAAAGTTTTGAGCCTCTAATCCCAGCACTCAGGAGGCAGAGACAGGAGGATTGCTGAGTTCCAGGCTTGCCTGAGCTACATAGTGAGCTGAGGGCCAGCATGAACAAGAAAGTGAGACCCTGTCTCAAAAAAAAAAAACGTTTTGATTAGGGTTGGGAATTTAGTTCAGTGGCACTGTGCCTGTCTCAAAAGCACAAGGTCCTGAATTTAATTCCTGGTACCAGGGGAGAAAAGAGGTTCTGATTGAATTAAAAATTAAAAAAAAAAAGCAAAGCCCACTATGTGAACTGGAAAAGAACTATCTAAAACAAAGTACCTCAAGAAGCATAGAAGTGAAAACACAAAACAAAAGGACAATAAAAGTACAATAATTTCAGGGAGATTAATAGTCCTAGATTCCTTATTCTCCAATAAAGATTCGTTGGGGTTTGTTTTGAGATAGGGTCTCACTTTGTAGTTCAGGCTGGCCATGAGCTCACTATGTAGCCCAGGCAAGCCTGGAACTCAGCAATTCTCCTGCCTCTGCCTCAGTGCTGGGATTACAGGCTTGAGCCACCAACCATGGCATTTGTGGTATGTAGTGCTATTGCTGGTGGGCGTGAGTCACTGCCTGGTATTGTTGTATGTGATTACCGAGGACTGAACCACGGACCTTGCGCTTGCTAGGCAGGTGCTGGAACCACTGAGCTAAATCTCTAACCCTTGTGTTTTGTTTTGTTTTTTTGAGACAGAGTCTCACTTTGTAGTTCAGGCTGGCTCTGAGCTTATTATGTACCCCAGGCAAACCTCAAACTCAACAATCCTCCTGCCTCTGCCTCCCGAGTGCTGGGATTACAGGTATAAACTGCCACACCCAGCATTATGGTATGTGGCTAGCAGGGATTGAACCAGGGACCTTGTGCTTCCTAGGCAGGCACCAGAACCACTGAGCTAAATCTACAGCCCAAGATTCATTTTCTGATTTATAATGAGGCTAATAGTTATTCTGATTCTGACAATAATATAATAGTTCTATAGACTATTCCAAGGATAGAGAAATGAAACAGGAAATCCCAGCTGGGCACAGTGGCACATTTCTATAATCTTAGCTAATTGGGAGGCAGAGACAGGAGGATTGCTGAGTTCGAGGCTTGCCTGGGCTACATAGTGAGCTCAGGGTCAGCCTGAACTACAAAGCGAGACCCTGTCTCAAAAAAAAAAATAAAGTGTGTAAGAGGGGTGCTACACACTGGCGATGCACCTCCATGATAGTGCGCTTGGCTGACATGCACAAGTAACACAGGGAAGGTAAATGTAACTCCCATCTGCTTGATGTCAGATACACCAAGTTTGTATTCAAAAGTGAGGAATTGCTGGGCATGGTGGCTCACACCTGTAATCCTAGCACTCGGGAAGCAGAGGCAGGAGGATTACTGTGAGTTTGAGGGTTGCCTGGGCTAATAGTGAGCTCACAGCCAGCCTGAACTACAAGTGAGACGACCCTGTCTCAAAAAATAAAACAAAAAAAAAACCCTGAAGAATGAATTCTAAGGAATGGAGGTTAAGAGTAAGAAAACTTTATTGAGAGCGATAGCTCCTGAGAGGCAGGACGGAACCCAAACATGGATTGCCAATGAGCCCACTTCTCAAAGGAAATTTTACAGAGCAAATCACGAGATGGGTACAAAGTGGATCACACTGTGATCAATAAGATCACAAGTATCACCACTTAGGTAACATTGACCCAATGGGAAGCAGGTCATGTAGCAAGTATGCTTGGAAAAAACAAGGATCTTTTCAGGAAGGGATGGATCAGGGGTCCTGGTCTCCCATTGAGGTGACTAATGTCTATCTAGACTCCACTGGGCCAGGTGATACCAGTTATAGTAAATCTTAGTTCATTGCTTGTGCCTTGGGGAGGCACGTAGACTGGCCAGTCCATCTGTATCTTGAGGCCTGGCCTCTAGATGTGCCTCCAACCACAGCTTTGATGTGCTCTCAAGCTCTGCTCTGACTCCCTCAGGGTCCCGCCCTGTCTGAACCTAGCTGTCTATAATGCATAGCTCTGGATTCACCTCCACCATGTGAAAGAAAGACAGGAAAGATAAGGAAGGAAGGACAGATGAACATCACCCTCAGTACTACACATGGAATATGGATGCATGCAGAGTTCTTGACAGACTTTTCTGTGTGTGTGTGTGTGTGTTTGAAATAAGGTCTTGGTAGTTTTCAAGTTGCCCAGGCTAGGATCTGAGTAGGATCCTCTTGCCTCAGCCTCCCAGGGTGCTGGGACCATAGGGATTAGCTACCCCACCTTGCTGCTTTTTCTTTATAGATCTATAATTACAGTCAAACTACACATAACATTTCAGTACTGTTTTTTTTTCCCCACCAATATCAGAGCCTAGGGTTTTGTTTTGTTTTTTGGTTTTTTTTGAGTCAAGGTCTCAGTTTTTGTAGTTCAGGCTGGTCTGAGCTCACTATGTCTCCCAGGCAAGCCTCAAACTCTTGGTCATCCTCCTGCCTCTGGCTCCTAAGTGCTGGGATTACAGGAGTGAGCCACCACGTCCAGCCAGAGTCTACTTTTTATCTTCATTAATCAGACTTCTTAAATACTGGCAGCAGACTCCCAATTCACATCCATTCATCGACAAAGCAGCCCATCCAGGGGCAGCAAGCATGAAGGTGCCGACGGCTCTGGTCAGGGTCCACATCACTGAGGGTGATATTCACCTCTCCATCCGGGTCATTATGAGGCCAGGTGACACGTGACCCAAGTTCTGTCAGTTTTAGCTTCTGTGGTGCTGTCATCACCTCTACCGCTCGTCAGAGGGCAGCTGCCAGGGCACATTCCCTTCTGGGCCCTGGAGACCCTAGATGGATCCTGTCCTTGGGATCCTCTGCCTTGGTGCAAGAGATGGACCTATAAATAAGCGTTCCCTTCTGTAACCATAGCTCCCCAGACTAGCAAGTCTCCTAGCCTCCCCAGAGACCTGAGGACACAACTGAAAGCCACCAGGCTGACGACTTTTTGAAGTCTCTATATTACACCTTAAAAATTCCTGGAGATTTTACATTCTTCTTACACCATGATCATGTCTTTATAAAGGGATAGTAAATGCTCTTTGCCATGTAAGTTCATCACCATTTGGTGCAGAAGAAGAAGGTATTTTTGGGTCCCTCAGCACCCCCTGTGTGGGGTGACAGGAAGGTGTGGGAAACAGGAAGGGAACATAACTAGGACCTTTGGATTAGGATCTAATCTCCTGTGAGTGGATGGTACAGGGCAAAATAATTAGGTAGAAGTGAGGCTTAGAAAAGCTGAGCTTGGACCTGATCCCTGCTATTCTGGGTAGCAAAAAACCCCAGGACCCAGCCTGCCACACCTTTATTCAGCACCTCTAGAGTAACAAAATGTAACCAAGACTCAGAGGGCAGGGCAGACACCAGCAATGGAGTATTTCCCCCCTGAAGCATCACAGCATGTGGGACGACCAGAGTCCTTGTTACCAGAGGTGAAGGTAAGTTGAGGCCAAGGTCATAGGCAGCCAGGAAAGACGTTCAATTTTGACCTTCCAATTATTTTTCCCAAATAGGATTGTTCTCAACAGGAAAGGACACTGGGGGAATCAGGAGGCAGCATGAGCTACCTAGGCACCCTTAGCCAGGGTGGAGAGGAGGGGATGACAGCAGGAACGAGGCTCCTTTGCTCATTTGAGGCCTGTACTCCAGCCTGTCACCCACTCACTTTCTGCACCTCAGCTCAGCTGTGACCCGAAGCCCTGACCTCACCACATGCGAGTTACGCAGCGTCTTTTTTTTTTTTTTGCTTTTTTGAGACGGGGTCTCGCATTGTAGTTCAGGCTGGCCCTGAGTTCACTATGGTGCCCAGGCAAGCCGCCACGAACTCAGCAATCCTCCTGCCTCTGCCTCCCGAGTGCTGGGATTACAGGCGTGAGCCACCACGCCCGGCATTGTGGTATGCGGTGTTGATTGTTGGTGGGCGTGATTGTGGTTACCTGGGATCAAACTCAGGACCTTGCGCTTGCAAGGCAGGCGCCGGAACCACTGAGCTAACCCTCTGGCCCCACATAGCGTCTACTTTTGCTGGAGTGTGTCCTGCTCGCTCCCGGGTGCTCAGCACCAAGCCTGGTGCCCACAGACAGCAGGTAGACAGCAACTGGTGGTGACAAATGAAGCCACAGCTAAGGCTCTGCGGAAGCCCAGAGAAAGGAAGGGACTGGGCTGCAGAAGAGAATTGTGAGAATTGTGGCCCATGGTGCCTGGGCCCCAGGCACACTGAGCCACAGCTGTTCGATGCCCTCACTCGCTGAGCCAGCTCTGCCTGTGAAGTCGGATGCTGACCTAGCCCTGGCCTGGAGCCTGCTCAGCAAGTGATGAACATGTCTGTGCCATCTCTGGGGCACCATCATATGGCCAGGGTGACAGGAATGTGGTATTCAGTTCCACTGTTGACAGCACAGCTCTGTCCTTCCAGTCCACTAGGGTCCTGACTGGGTGTCAAGGACGAGGGCTGACCAGCTCCTCGCGCCCACTCTAGGCTTTGCTTTCCATCTAGATAAAGTAAGCAAACTGGACTCCACCTTAGGAGGCCTCCTCGGATGGGACACTGGACTCAAAGTTTGATGGGTATCACCAGGCGCAGTGGGTGATCTAAAAGGCTGAGGCTGGAGAACTGCAAGTTCAGGGCTGACCTGGGCCACTTAGCAAGACCCTATCTTAAAACATCCTTCAGAAGTGGAATGGGGCGTGGCATTTCTGTAGCCAAATCTGTGCTAGGCCTGGGTTCCAACCTGGCCCCAGAGCAACAAGATGGAAGGGAAGAGAGGAGCTCAGGAGCTGCTGTCCGTCACCCCAGCTGAGGGAGGAGAGTGAACCGGTGGGAACTTCAGGCTGTCCCAGGGCCATGCACAGCTCTCTCCTGCCCTCTGTTCTGGCTTCCTCCCTCCCGGGGGCTGCTATCCACACTGCTCTGCCTTCACTTGGCGTGAGTCCTGGCAGAGTCTCCCCTCACCTCTGGGCCAGCTCAGAGCCCTACTGCGCAGTCCCTGAGCCTCACAGTGGTCATTTCATGCCTTTTTGTGTGATTTTGGAGGAATATGAGCCTCCCACCCAAGGCCTTCTCCCCTGGAGCTCTTCAGAAGATGGGGCCAGAGGGGTATGGGGCAGGGCCTGACCCTTCTCCCTCTCGTGGGCACGACAGGCCCCTCCCACTCGGCTGACCTCTGACCTCAGCCTCTCCTCTCACGCAGAGCCGCAGCCAAAATCTCCGATGGCTCCCAGTATTACGTTCTGCTCATCATCACAGATGGGGTCATCTCTGACATGACACAGACCAAAGAAGCCATCGTCAGCGTGAGTCTGAAGGGGAGACTGGCCAGGGAGGGGTCTGCCAGCACCCAAAAGGCCGGGGTGAGTGAACCCACTAGCCCCATGGACACTGGTCAAGGACACAGGGTTCTAGAGCGCAGGCAGAGGACTGTTTCTCCCGGCAAAGCGGGGGTGGCAGAACCAGCCTCGCACCGTCCCCTCATGCCGTGCAACTGCCTGGGTGGCCCTGCACATACTGCAGGGTGTGTCACGGGCAGTGCTGGCTTTTCCAGTGGGCAGGGGCACCCACCCTGTCTGGGGGAGGCTGCTGTAGGGAGACGCCAGCTTCTAGGGCTGCCCGCCCCATGCTTCTTCCCTGTGTCGCAGCTCGGCCCAGCCCCTCTCTCCCGCAGGCCTCTTCCCTGCCCATGTCCATCATCATCGTCGGTGTGGGGCCTGCCATGTTCGAGGGTGAGTGGGACGGGCTGGGGTTGCCCAGGAGCGGCAACACCTGGGGAGCGGGCCAGGTCTGGGCACTCAGGCCTGCCCAGCAGAATGCAGGGCAACACCCCAGCCATGGTGGGGTCCTCAGCTTCACACTGTGCCCTCTCCCGACCAAGGCGGGTGGTAGTGACCCGTTCCTAACACTCCAGGGAGGTTGGAGGAGGTGGAAAGGAAAAGTAATAATGATGACGTGCCAGCCATGGCGGGGCATGCCTGTAATCCCAGTACTCTGGAGGCTGAGGCAGGAAGACTGCAGTGAGTCTGAGGCCAGCCTGGACAACCTAGCCAGACCCCGGCCCCCAACAACAACAGCCTGTTAATGAGGTGTCCAGTGTGTATAGGCCTTGTCAGCAGCCACTGAGCTGTCACGACTCTGAAGACAGAGGGCAGCTCACCCAGCTGGAGAGGTCAGCTTAGCTTATCTTCTCCACAGCAATGGAAGAGCTGGATGGTGATGATGTGCGCGTGTCCTCCCGCGGGCGCTTTGCAGAGCGGGACATCGTTCAGGTAGCCAGGCCCCTGACCAGGAGGTGGGGCACCACCTCTCACCTGCTGTCACCTCCCCCACTGCTTCCCTTGCTCCCAGACAACCAGACCAGAGAGTGGGAGGGCGCGGGGAGAAGCGGTGCTCCGAGGTCACCTCTGAGAAACAGGGATCGTGTGGCCCAGCTGAGCTCCGCGCCGAAGGAAGTGATCTGCTTGACAGGCCCAATGGCCACCTTTGAGGCAGACAGACGCTCGGCCCAGGTGGCACAATCACACAGGGCAGGGACCAGCCACAGGGATGATGTTTTATTCATTATGCATTCCTTCATTCATTTTCTCTGCCTAGGCCACCACACCAGGCTAAGATCTGGGGTTCTAAAACTCTTGGAGGATTTTGCACAAGGGAGCAGGATAGTTGCCTCTGTGTGTGTGTGGGGGGGGGGGGTGATACTGTGGACTTCACACTGTGCTACATCCACAGTCCTTTCTTTTTTTTTTTTTTTGGTGGTATCAGGGATTGAACTTGGGCATCTATTTTTTCTTTTGAGACAGCTCTTGCTAAGTTGCCCAGGTGGGGCTCAAACTTGGAATCCTCCTGGATTTAGTACCCTACTGAGAGCCTGACTAAAAAACAAGGCTGGGAGCTGGGGATGTAGTTCAGGGAGAGGGCACTGGGTTAAAGCTCTAGTATCCCCATGATATAATGTACCTGCCTATATTCCCAGCATTCAGGAGGCTGAGGCAGAAGTGTCACTTGAGTGCTGGAGTTTTGTTTTGTTTTGTTTTGTTTTGTTTGAGACAGGGACTCACTTTGTAGTTCAGGCTGGCCCTGAGCTCACTATGTAGCCCAGGCAAGCCTTGAACTCAGCAATCCTCCTGCCTCTGCCTCCTGAGTGCTGGGATTACAGGCAGGAGCTACCATGCCCAGCACTGTGGTATGTGGTGTTGATTGCTGGTGTGTGTGAGTCACCGGGATTGTATGTGGTTACCAGGATTGAACTCAGGACCTTGCGCTTGCAAGGCAGGCACCGGAACCACTGAGCTAAATCTCCAGCCCAAGTACTGGAGTTTTAAGGCCAGCCTGGGTAACATGGTGAGACCTCATCTAAAAACAGAAAAGTAAAACTGTATTTTACTTTTTTTTTTTTTTGAGACAGGGTCTTGCTTTGTAGTTCAGGCTGGCCCTGAGCTCACTATGTAGCCCATGCAAGCTTTGAACTCAGCAATCCTCCTGTCTCTGCCTCCCAAATGCTGGGATTACAGGCGTGAGCCACCACGCCTGGCTGTATTTTACTTTTTATTTACTTTCTGGGGGGCTCTTGCTACGTCATTCAGGCTGGCCCTAAATTCGCTGTGCAGCCCAGGCTGGCCTCCAACTCGCTATAATCCTGGCTCAGCTTCCTATGTGCTGGGATTATAGGCATGCATTGCCACACTGGGCAAAAATAAAATTTTATAAAGGCTGAGGGGGAGAGAAATATTTGGAGCTCATCAGGAATAGCTTTTTTCTTCCTCTTCACTTCTGCCTCCTTTGGCCCATCTTTCTCCCTGTACTGCTCTGCCCCCTCTTGCCCAGGCCCTCTCTTAGGACTTTGCCCCCAGCCCCACTTCCCAGGCCCTCACTCAGTCCTGTGCCCTCTGTTCTACCTGGGGCCTCTTCCCTCCTCAGGGTCCCTTCTTTCTGCTTCCACCTGTCCCCACCTCTCACTCCCCTCACAGGAGAAGATGAAAATCACCACCCAGAAAGACACCCAGAGTAAGGGGCTGCCTTGGAAAGCAGGCTGGGAGGGAGAGAGTGAAGGGAGGAGGATCCAGAAAGGCAAAGAAAACCCAAAGCTAGTGATGCCGAGAGGGACACAGAGCTGGGGTGTCACGTCTGTAATAAGGGGCACAGCCAGGTGAGGGCTCCTTAGCAACGAGGGGCTGCTCCAGGGAGATAGCAAGGGCAGTGTCAGCAACTGGAAAGGCAAGCTGAAGTGGGCTGGGTGTAGGTAGCTGGAAACAAGCAGGTGGAAGGAGAAGGGTACAACGAAGTCCAAGACCAGTGCAAGAGGAGCTATGAGGGGTGCTGGTGAGGACTGAAGCTGGAGCCTCCTGCCTCCTCCCGGCCTCGGCCCACACTTTCCTGTCTGCTGGTCCTAGTTTGTCCCATTCCGAGACTACGTGGACCGCTCAGGGAACCAGGTTCTGAGCATGGCCCGCCTGGCAAAGGATGTGCTGGCGGAGATCCCAGAGCAGCTGCTGTCCTACATGCGCACCAGGGACATCCAGCCCCGGCCCTCGCCCCCTGCCAACCCCAGCCCCACCCCAGCTCCAGAGCAGCCCTGAGCAGCCTCCATCTCCATGCCTAGCAGTCTGCCCACTGCTCCCTCCTGCTGAAAACCAGAGGGGCCCAGAGCCCTGGGCCTTGTTGGCATCCATGCTTGCAGTGCACCCTCTGCCCCCCACTGCAGCAGTGCCTCCCCGCTCTCCTGCCAATAATAAAGCTTGTCTTTCCTCTATTGCGTCTCCTGGGTCTTCAAGAGGAACACAGAGGATTGGGACCTGGGCCATACAAGGAGGGCAGAACAAGGGTGGCCCTGGTGGGCTTCACCTCACACTAACAAATCTGTGCAGTCACCTGGAGTTTCAAATGCCAAGAAACAATAGGTGGTGTCAGGTGCCTGTAATCCCTGCACTCAGGAGGCTAAGACAGGAGGGGTGTCTCAAGGTCGAGGCCAGCCTGGGCTACACAGTGAGTACAGGTAAGCCTGCACTACATAAATGAGACATTGTCTCCAGAACTAATAAAGAAAAAAATGAAACTAGAGGTGTGGCTCAGTGGCAAGGTCCATCCATAGCATTCCTAAGGTCCTGGGGTCCATCCTAGGACCATAGAAAAAGTAAAAGCTTTCATCAGATCTCCAAAGGAGTTCCTGACTTCAAAAAGGGTTCACTTTGAGCCGGAGATTTAGCTCAGTGGTTCCAGCTCCTGCCTAGCAAGTGCAAGATCCTGAGTTCGATCCTGGGTAACCACATGCAACAATACAGG
>PVIC010006008.1:0-55580 GCA_004025085.1 Thryonomys swinderianus | reverse complement strand
CAAAGTTACCAGGGAGTAACAACAAGAAAATCCCATATAAAAGCCTGCTTTCCTTGTCAGACAATAAGGAAAGTGCCAGGTTTACCTCACACATATGCACATACAACATTGTAAATAGCTGTTGTGTTATTCCAACACAATAGCAAACCGGAGAACTTAAACTTTGACTCTCTGGAGGCTGTGAGGAAGCATCACAGTGCCCTTATTGGAGTAGTGTCAGAAGAGGAAACTCTGAGACAATTAGTACCCTGACAAGGATTACTACAACAAACTGATGATGTCCGGAAGACCAAAGAACAATTCCACACTCACCCTACAGAGACCAAAAAAAAAAAACCCTTCTGCTCTTCATTGGAGGAGTCAGAGGAAACCAACTGGAAGTCAGACTTTCCTTATTACTCAGCCCTAGTGAGGCCACCCTCTGCTCAGCATCAGCCCAGCCCATGTAGAGAGCTGGCACTCAGTCAGGCGGTGCGAGACAGAACAGTAATAAGAAGTCCTCTACTCTTGGTGTCACTGGAGACCAACTAGGGAATCTAGATTTCTGCCTCCAAACAGCAGTAGCTCCTCTGAAGTAGTGTCAGAAAAAAAAAAAGCAAAAATATTAACGATATATGATTCAAATTCTCATAACACCAAAAAAATGAAGTCGATATAAAATTACTTCACTAGAATATCTCAACCCAAAAATATATCATAAGATAATCTGACAATGATTTTAAAGCAGACATACTTAAAGATGTTCCATATAAAACAGGAACATGACTAAAATATGTTCAAATTAAGGTCTCATTGAAGGAATTGAAGATTTAAAAAAAAGAACCAAATGGAAATTTTATATCTGAAAACAAACAACCAAAATGGAGAGATTAGCTAATGTGGTCAATGACAGATAAAAGCAATGGAAACCTAGGAAAGATCGTTAAAGTGGAACAAAAGATAATAGAAATCTCCTTATCTTAACAACAGGTAGAAATTAGATTGGAAAGCATGACAAAGCTTGAAGGATTAGGGAAACTGTAAGAAAAATCTTACTTTTTCTGTTGGCAGCTTTTCAAAAAGAAAGGAGAAACATGATCTGATTAAATAATTATTGAAAAATTTGGTGGCTGAAAAGTCCTAGTCTTCATTAGCATATAAGTGTTCATATTTTATTAGCTGAACAAACTCCAGAGTGAACTCAAATAAACCTCACCAAGATGTATTAGAATTAAGCTTTAAAACTCTAACAAAAATCTTTCAAGAAGTAAGAGAAAATGACACTTTACTTATAAAAGGAAAATAGTTTAAGTGACTGCATTTTTATTATGGAGATGAGAACAGAATTACACAATATTTTCAACTATTGAGATGAAAGAATTGGAAATCTGGACTCCTATCTATAATACGTTATATAAATGAGTGGGAATTAAGATATTTTCCAATCAGGAAAAACTAAGATAATCTGTTGTTAGCCAATCTATGTAAAATATATCTCTAAAGAAAGTTTTCTATTTAGAAAACTTTCTATTTAGAAAGGAAGTGATAATACACAAACATGAAATATTCAAAACAAAGAAAGAAAACTATATACAAAAATAGGAAGTATACCCTATTATGGCTTCTATATGGTTGTTTCTCCAAAGCCTCCTGTAGGCATAGGTGGGGCTTTTCCAAGATGGTTGAATCTAGGGTGTACAACTGATGCATGGTGCAGTGCTAGCATTAAAGGTGAGTGATTATTAATCAGTCTACTGGTTAGTTTGGCACTCCCCTAATTCTGGTAGCCTGGATACAGTATAAGGGACAGAAAGAGATTTGTCTTGTCTCCTTGTTTGCTTTGCTACCTTCTGCCCACCATGAATTATTTCTCCTCTATGATTCCTATCCACCATGCCACCTGCTTTGGAGCCAGCCAACTACAGAGTAAAACTTCTGCAAACTGTGAGCCAAATAAATCTTTTCACCTTTAACTTTGGATATCTGCTATTTTGCCTCAGCAACAAGAAAAACAACTAAGACATATATCTAATGCAAAAAAAAATCTTTTTTTAAGACTTCTAAATTATATTCTATGAATGAAGACAAAACTTATCAGTGGTGTCTTAATGATGCAGATCAATTGGATAAAAAGCAGAACTCAGACTGAAAATATGTCCAGTAGTTTTTCCACAATGTTCTTTTAAACCACTGTCCCTGGGGTAATTTCTTACATCAGAAATAGAAAATTAATGCAGAATTACCACAGATTTTTAAGACTGTCAGTGAATCTTAAGACAAGGAAAATTTTGAGGCCCACTTTCTTACCATCTTGCCCAAATATTTCCACGGTTCCTAACCTTGATGTCTACATTTGTAAAATTGGGATAACATATTTTACAAAATAAGAAAATGCTTTTAAGTAGGACATGAAATCATTCACCTAAAATAGGTAACTTGCCCATATTAGTATATATGTCAGCAATTGTGACTATTGAGATCGATTGTCAACTTGATTGACTTGAGGGTAGCCAAAGAAATCTGGAAAACATACTTCTGCATGAGTCATAGAAGCATGGCCTTGCAATCCATATCTGCTCCCTGGCCCATTACTGGTGCCTAGTGCTGTCCGCCCACTCTGTTTCCAGCTTCCATGAACAAAGCAGCCTTGCTTTGCCACACACTTCAGGAACACTGTTGTTACTTTGGAAGCAGACAGCCCTGGCACCAAATCCTCTGAAACTTGCATCAAATAAGCTTCTCTTCCTTTAAATTGTAGGTGGAGGGGTTTTTCTCCAGCAAGGGGAAAACTGACCCATTCACCAATTGTTACTGGCAGAACTATAGTTAGTGAGATCAAAGTCACAATGGAAAGAGGATGGTAAAGGGACGTACTAAAAATGGATAAACACAGTTCTAGAAGTATCTTTGTTGTTTAATGAACCAGAGTTGACTGCTATAAAAATCCACTCTGGTGGGTGACCCTTCTCATAAATTGCCTTTTATTGTTCTGGAAATATTGATCAGGTGAGCCACGATCTCCCCATAGTTTTATACAGTATTATATTTCTTTAAAAAAAAACAAAAAGCACTACCAAGAAACAAACAAAAATCACATTAGCTTTACCTTATTTGAAAGACGAAGGCTATAGTAGTTCCATTCTTTTAGTATGTTTCATTTTGGCATATCTCAATAAATCACATGTGACACAATGGCCAGACATTTTCATATATTATATGACTACTTATGAGCACACTTTTTCTGAACCTGGTCTTCTTTTCATATGAGTAAAGGATGAATTTAAAAGGTAACTAAACAGATGGGAGAGCCTCTATTTTTCCACTGTACCGATGTGTCAGTTAATCTTAACTGTCAACTTGAATAAATTAATAGACTCCTGGAGAGGTGATTGGGTCCTGGGGCCACTGCAGTCATCATTCTATTAATGCACTGTTGTTCCCAGCCAAATGTGCCAGTTGAAGACGGGCCAGTGGTAGCATACACTTTCCTCTCACTGGCATGCTTTCCCTGGGTTCTGCTCACCTTCATATGCCATGTTCATGTGCCACGAATGACCCACTCTACCACTTCCTCTGCCATGGTATCCCTGGAAGTTGCCCATCACAGAGTGAACCCACTAAAGCCAGGAGCAAAAATTATACCTCTGTCCTTGTAACTTACAGGACTCATGTAGTTTGTATATGAAAGAAGAAAGTTGACCAATACACAGTGTAGATCCATCTGCTGGATTATGGTGACTACAGAGAACATGTTCTTCCTTACAGAGGTCAAAATAAACCTCATACCTATTAAAAACAACAAAAAATAGAATCAGCATTTTTGCCTCACCATGCATCTTTGCATATCAAAGACAAAGTTAATAAAGGGTTGATCTTGCTTTATTAACTTGTCCATCCATCAAAAGATATTGAACAGCTACTTCAGCTAAGAAGCTACCAAGTGGGAAACACTTTCTGTCTTCAAGGACCCATTTACTACTTGTTTAGGGATAAAAGTCTAATTTTCACTGCAGCCTAGCATACATTCATGTAACATAAATCCTGTTTAAAATCCCTGGGCCAAGGATTTAGCTCAGTGGTTCTAGCATATGACTGGCAAGTGCTAGGTCCAGCATTCCCAGTGCCACCTACCACAGTGCCAGGCGTGGTGGCTTACACCCGTCATCCCAAACCTCGAGAGACAGAGGAAGGAGGATTGCTGAGTTTGAGGCTTGCCTGGGTTACATAGTAAGTTCAAGGCCAGCCTGAACTACAAAGAGAGACTCTGTCTCAAAAAACTAAACAACAACAACAAAAATTCCATATAGCACTTTATATCATAGGTCCTAAGATGGTTTATGTGTTGTGAAGATAACAAAATGGAACAATATGATAATCCCACTACTTTGAGCAGTTGGAACACGATGATTTCAAGGTCAGCCTAACCTGAGCAACTCAGTGACCTGGGAGACTCATTATCAAAATTTAAAAGCTAAGGCCCTGGTGATCAGTGTAAAGGTCCTAATTCTAACATCAATATGTGTGTGTGTGTGTGTGTGTGTGCGCGTGTGTGTGTGTATACATATATGTATATAAAACACACATACACCACCACACACAAAGATGAATAAATATATGAATATTTGTGATTTGTGTTCTGGTTCTGAGGATCATCCTTTATAAACTGATAGAAGACAGTGTTTTTCTCTTCCTGGTTATTTGATCATCTTGCCAATTTTTCCCCTCTTTTACACTCTTTAGAGTTGGCTGAAATTTTGTCCATTTATTCCTCTATTTGTTTATTGTGTGTCATCCTTAGTGGACTCTACCCATGACAGGGATATTAGCTGGCTTTTATCTCTGAAATGTAGGACCCCGCTAGCATGCCTACTAAACAATCAGTGTTCCGTCTCTGTTTGAACAAAGGAACAAGAGAATTGTTGGCTGCATTGCTTGCTTCTATTGTCCTTGATCTTCACAGTGCTATACGGTACAGAGCATGACAGGTGGCTCCTTGAAATGGAGACACATGTACTTATAAAATAAATAACAAATTCAATGATCTAGTTCAAAGGAAGGAATAGAGAATTTTGTTAATGATTTGATATCGATTTCAAGTCAAAATAGTGTTTTTAATTTATTAGATTACATAAAACATTCTACTAAATATTTTAAAGTTCATTTTGCCTGCTTGTTCTTACTTCCTTCTGTGAAGCTATTATAAAATTCAAAATTCACGTATAGTTCACCATTGTGCTTTGCATCATGTGCTTATTGGACAATAATTCTTTAGAATAATTGCCACAGAATAACAAATTCTAACAAATATACAGATGTGAGTGAGATGATTAATGCTAAGGCGGAGGTAGAAAAAAAAGATTTAGAATGAATTTAGACTCTTGTTTCAGGCAGGCGGAGAAACAGCCATGTAAAATTAAATTAAAAGAGATGAAGGTCCTGTTTGCATAGAAGAGTGTTGAGATGCGAGGTGCCAGGCCCACAGCTGCCAATGAAACAGGATGTGGCCTGGGGCTACGGCTGCCACAGCCACACACCAGAGCCCTTCAGGAGCTGCGTCCCTTCCCTTGATGTGTGACCCGCATGCTATCAGGATGGTGGGCAGCGATTAATGGTGACAGTTTTACGAGCACAGCACTGCATAGGGATATAGACAGGAGCTCCCCGGCCGCTCAGGAGGGACTTTTAAAGACCATTAAATCAACTCTGTGATATTTTATGTTTCACTCCAACAGTCCTAGCTCCAGATGAGCCAATTCAGAAAGGCGTGCGTGTGTGTGTGCGTGTGTGTGTGTGTGTGTGTGCGCGCGTGTGTGCTTACAAGAAGCTCCCTTAGAATTACAATGGGTGACCATAATGGCAACCACTTCCGCTCTGTTGTGCATAGGAACCTTGGAGAATCACACAGGTGATAAAGCTTGTCTATAGCAGAGAGGCACAATTCTTGTTCCTAGCTCCCGCTTTCTCTGTTTTTATTCTGGCGGTCATCTTGCTTCAGGTAAATAAAGGTAGACAAACCCAGCGGAGGTAGAGTTGGTATGGCTTTGAGTTTTATTTCAACCACTAACATTTGGACATGGAATCCCCCTCCCCCAGGAAGTAGTCTCTCTCCAAGTTCTGGCTGCAGGTCAGGAATCTGTGTCTTTAAACTGAGTGATGCAGATGCTGACTTGTATGCGCTTCGCGCCCACCCTTGATATTTGTCTCCAAGTCAGAGTGAATGGGGGTCCCACTAAGGAGAGGAATCTAAGACTCCATTGACTCCCAAGTCCAGGAGATCCGCCCATGATGCTTTGCGTACTCTCTGGTCCAAACCAGGAACAGACATAGGCAAACTTATAAAGTGAAAGATTGGAGGGATGTATTGAGGTGGCACTTTATGACCTTCAGGGAATTCTCGGACTTGAGTATTAACCCAGCTTACAGTCACACTCAATTATCTCACCAAAATAGAAAATCTTTCTTCACATGGCCTTGATTTCTCACAGCAGGTGAAATGGGACATTAAGTGGTACTCTCAGAAGGCTTGAGTTCAAAAGTAATATTAGATTTCGAAAATATAGTGCCGCAAAGTTAAACTATAATTTCATTTCATTAGATTACTTTTTGTTTATTTATATCAAGTCTCAGCAGGGCCTTTACTATATGAATAGCATAAGTTTTATTTAACTACAGAAATCTTACAAAACTTGAAATTATAGGAATTCTAACATAACATATTTCACAGGCATTTTAGTATCTATTAGTTCCTGCAATTAAAACCACATGCATGAAATGCTATTAATCTGGATGAGAAAATTAGGGAGCAAGGGGTAAGTAAATTACCCAGAAACCCAGAACTACTGAGCAATCCAGTCCTTCTTCAAAGGCAGGTCTTCATCTCCCAAATCTCGGACTCTGTCCTCATTTTCTGTCTATTAAGTGAATGCAAGTTAACTAGGGAGTGTTATTCAGGACAGGGACACGTCCCGTTTTGTACCTTTCTCCAAATCACTTTGCACTGTTTGTCAGACCTACAAGCCTGTGAACAAAAGCATGGCAGTCTCCACCCCTCCGATGCGGAATCCTCCTACGAATCGGCTGCCACTGGGCTGCTCTCAGCCTTTCACCAACGACTCTAAATCCTGTGGTCTTTCAGTTTAAAAAAACAAAGATGTAGAAAAATGCACGGATGAATGTAATACTCTGGGGGCCATTGTGGTCCCCAAGAACAGAGCAGAGAAGGGTCGGTCTCAGTGACCATGAGTCCAGGTCTCTCTATGGCTAAGAGGCCATCAGACTCCCTTTGTTGCCAAATTCAGTCCCCCTAGAACCTGCTATGACCCCAGAGCAAGGCAGAGAGTAGGTAGCCACCAGCACATAGTGCCCAGAACCAACCACGAGCCACTGATGATGGAAGAAGGCTTCGCTTAGTCTCCTCCCTTAGACTTTAACTCTGGCCGCCACATGTCCAGCATCTACACCGCCCAGTGGAGATCACAGCCTTCTCTCTCCTTTGTATGCTTCTGGCTGGCAGCTCTCCACCTTGTGAGTCTTCTGCCATACTCGTCTCTGGGCCTGGATTCTGCTTTTTCTTTTAATAGCTTCCCTTTTTTTATTTTTTTCATTCAACTTTGTTTGCTCTGGAGTGGCTTCAAATCTCAGGAACATAGTAATAAATAGGAAAAATAAGTGCTCTTCCTGATTGTGTGTGTGTGTGTGTGTGTGCACGTACCCATGTGTGCACATGCACACACCCTCCCCAGGGAATTGACAGGAAGGAGGAGAAAAAGAATCCAGAGGTCTTCAGTGCAGAACTACGAATTTATGTTTTCCCTACATCAGGGTGCGGCTGCAAGTGACAGATGCAACCCTTGATTATTGAAGATTGCACCGATCTGGCCTCCACTCCTGAGAAGCTGCTGCGGAAGAAGAGACAGATCTTGCCCCTCCCCCCGTGAAACCGGAAGCGAGACGCTCCTGAACATGCTCCCAAACTGCCACGCCCCCTTCTACACAAATGCAGACCCACCAGCGCCTCGGCGGGCACAGCGGTGACCGGTGACCGGTGACCGAGCTGAGCAGCCTGGGCTACGGACAGCTACCACCTCAGGGGCCCCCCCGTATTGTTTGTTGAAATATTTTTCTCTAATATCTTTCCTTAGTCTTAAGCGGTTCTACAGAGCTTCAAAGAGCCAGCCTATCCTTTCTATCTACTGACATTTTGTATCTTTTTTTCAGATCTCTGCAGGGGAAGAAAAAGAGTTTTAGAGATTAAGAAGCAGAACTATCTTTTCCTCTATACTGTTAAGAACGTATTAAGAAGTAAAACTCATGAAACAGCCGTGAAGATCAAACGTTCCGTACTAACACTCACTGTTGACAAACGTGTACTTGGAAGGTAAAGCTGGTGGACAGTCCTGCAGGGTCCCTTCACTTCACCCTCCGACCCAAGGTTCTCAGCAACTGTGGGCAGCACCGGGCCACCTTCTTACCCCCGCCTTTTGACCCCATAGGGCAGCTTCCACCTCTCTGGGCTCATGGTGAGAAAAGACAGTTCTCAGGCCCCAAGAGTAGGCTCACTTTCAAGTATTCAGGGCCTGAGAAGAGCTCAGAGTGAACCAAAGTGTAGAGAAATGGGAACCGATGTTCTCTTGGGGGCCGCAGTGACACGGGGATTTCTTCACTAAGTGGATACTTGGTGTGCTGGGAAACACTCCCTCCCCTCTCTCCTGTGCCTGTTACTCTGTGTGACTCTCCTTTCTTTGTGAACCCGGGATCCTCATGACCCTGCCTGCAAATCTGTGTGCACTGCAGATGCCTCTTTCACTTATGTGCCCAAGAATGATAAAAGTACAGATGTGGAAAGAAGAAGAGTTCAGTGGAGAAAACTGGGGTCACCAGTGGCTCTGCGGCTCCCTCGAGATCACACAGCCGAATACCAAATCCCCGCCAGCTACCCACCCGGGATGCCGCCTACCACTGATCCTCGCTGCTCGTTCAGGTAAGGACAATTCTCACTGCAGGAAGCTGTTGCTACAATCTCATCTGTCAAATGAAGTAACAGTTCAAAGATCTGGGGAAACTGAGTCACGCGTCAGGAGCGAGCACTCGGAGCAAGCAGCACAGTCCCTTAATCTATCTTCCTGTCTGTGCCCTGGGCAGGGCGCAGAGAGAGTTACAAGGTATCGCGTTTGCCCTGGCATGAAACCGGATGTTGAAAGCAAGCAGAGAGCCCGACGGAAAAGCAAAATGGAAGATTCTGTTTCGCAGAGGCAGCTTTGATCAAAGAGGAGGGGGAAAAAAAAAAGAACAAAGGGATAAAGAGGAGACAAAATGGATTTTTTTCCTAAAAGAGAGGTTTTGTTAGCTGAGCCAAAAAAGAGACAAAGGGAAGGAAGATATATCCAGGCTTCATTAAGGGCATCGCCGGCCCCGCACACGATCGGTGGTGGCATCCACGGGAATCTCGCTCAATTGGCCTGGTTTTGCAGCCAATTGGAAGTGCGGCACTAAATGTGATCTATTTTAAATGTATTGCAGTTGAATTATTTAATTCGAAATTTAGCTGATGCCACAGGCACTGGAGCGGGAGCAAAAAGAATGAACGAAATTATTTCATTGGAAAACGGTTTAATTTTTAATTACAAGAAGGGGCACTTTGGGAGAGTGAGACTATTGGCCCATGAGAGCTTTGCCTCCCGGATTTGTATGGAGTGGTGAGAGGCACGTAGGGTGTTTAATTACCCTGTCCTGGGTCTCTCCGTGCAGACTGAGAACTGATACCGTCAAAGGCAGAAACAGTGCTACAGTGGATAACGAGTGCGACTCCTGTTGGTGTAGAGGAAATTTCCGTGGACTTTCTTCACTGTAACAAATTCCATAAAGCAATTTTGAGATTCTTTTATCCACTGTACAAGAGCAAGAATTCATAATAAAAACTGATAATAGAATGAGAAATATGAGTATTCAGACTTTCTTGCTACATAACTATAATTTTGCCGCTTTGGACAAGTCACTTTACTTCCTGAGGTCTAAAACTTGATTGTTTGGTTGTTTTAGGTTCCAGGGATCAGATTCAGGACCGTACACTTGCAAGGCAGGCACAGGTAACACTGACCCAAATCACCAGCCTTAAAGCTTTGTGATTTCTACTGATATATTTTGTGCTGGCCTCTTTGTGATCCCTTCCAACATTAAAATATGTCTTCCTGCATTTGATCCTGAGCCATTTTCTCCCATCAACCATGTCATTCTCTGCAAATAAGATTCTTTCTGAAGAGCCTTTAATAAACACTTTACTCCATAAGATATTATTAACATATCATTCAAATACTCTATACAGATCTTTATGGTACAACAGTTCCTCAGAGACTAACAGACCCAGCTTTAAATCCAAGGTTGTTGAATTCCTTGCCTTCAAGACCTGGACAGATAAATGAAGTCATGTCATTTTTATAATGTGGAGAATGTCACTTGCTTCATGAAACAAAATAATCCATGTAAAGTGCTGTCACAAAGTGGGGACTCAGTAAAGTCAGTACCACCGTCATCATCTTCCTCGCTGCCAACATGATCATGATATTCTACACATTCTCTGAGACATCAGGGAAAGGGAATCAAGAGAAAAGTACTTTCCAGTACCAAAATATACTCATATTCTAAAGCAAAGAGATGCATAAGCTATACACAGGATCAGGTGGGTCTCAATAAAGAGCTGTGAGATGGCAGAAGAAAAAGAAAACACAAATTATGTGACTTGCCCAAGACCACGCACAGAATTAGCATGACACTGTGACTAGAAGGCCAGTGTTCTCTTCTTTGTATCATAAAGGCTTTAAAATAATGCAGTGCTAGGGATTTAGCTCAGTGGTACCATGCCTACCTTGGAAGCACAAGGACCCAAGTTCAATCCCCGGTACTGCAATCAATCAATCAATCAATCAATCAATCCATCATTCAATTAATAAAGCAGGCAAGCATTTTAAGAACTCATGACATCAGAATCCTTTGCTTGGTCCCTGCAAACCATCCAGTTTCTTCTAAATCCCCATTCCTTAGGACTGTTAAATAAAGAGAATTACTCTTTCTGATTCACAGCTCAAGTTACAATTGATACCAGAGAGTATGAAAAATGTGCATGCACACACATGTGCGAGCACTCATTGAATGTGCAAGCATGGAGGTGCAGACATGTGTGTGTGTGTGTGTGTGTGTGTGATCATGAAACCACATAAGACTCCAGCTCAGTCCCAATTTATACAGTTGTGTCTGCCTCAGCCTCAGCATGTGGGCATACATGTGCCCATGTGCACACCCAGTCTGTGGCCAAACACACATCCGCATGGATACATATGCACAGAGGGTATTTTGACAGCACTGTGAACAGCTCCAGCAGCAAACACTGGGGAAGTTCCTGCAACGTAATTCAACAAATGTCACTAAACTGCAGCTTCGACTCAGGAGGAGCTGGGATTCCCAGCTGCACAAGGCTTTTGTCTCTTTGTCTCCTTAAGTCAGTTAAAAAATGTTTCAACACATCAATTTTGTATATCAATTTCCAGAATCTAATGCACACAAGCAGAAATCAGCTCCAAGTCTACCAGACATTGTTGGGAACATGTTTTGGGAGAAATAATCATAAGGGCAAAAATTGATCAGGCCTTCCTGGACTCAACTCGGACTCTGGACTCAACTCACCCTTACCTCTGCTAACAACAAAGACTCCCGGTGGCCCCACATGCTGTGGTGCCTCAAGGCGAAACTATTCCATTGTGGGTATCTGCCCTGCCCAGCCGGATCTTCATCTGCATAATGTCTTTAGAACTATTAGAGATGTTTGCTCTGCCCACAGGGCTGTTACATTGTTACTCAAGAGGTACTAAATAAAAGGTGTGGTGAGCTGGGGCCTGGGGTCTTTTGCTACCCAGAGTAGCATGGATCAGGCTCAAACTTATCCTCAGTGAACCTCGTTTCTGCCTACTTATTATTTCGCCGTGTGCCGCCGACTCACAGGAGACTAGAACCTAATGAAAGGTTCTAGTTACGTTCCCTTCCCCTGGTTCCCACAAGACATGGCTGAAAGCAAGAACAGAACCCCACAATAGTCCTCAGACTTCCGGGCCAAGTCCTCTAGGAGGGTAGTGAGAGGGCAGTCTGTGCTTGTCAGTTCCACAGCCTTGATTTTGTCTCAGGTGCACTCTACAAATCTGCATTTAATACTCTTTAACAATAATTTGGGTGGTGGTAGTTTGGGAGGTATCTTTTGAGGAGCCCCAGATTAAATGTTATCTAAATCTAATTTTTCAAGAGTCACCAGAGGTCCAAAATGATTTGGGAACACAGATGTTGTCCCTTTGTCTCAATAAAAGGATATGTACAGCTACTGTTTTCACCAGGTACATCTTTTCTAGCAATAATCAAACCCCTCTAGGTAACACTGCTTTTTATCCACCCCCTCCTCCTCTCACTAGCATTTGAATATGTATTCAAGCCGGAGGGTTGGCTCTGTGGTCCCAGCGCCTGCCTCGCAGACACAAGGTCCTGAGTTCGATCCCCAGTAACCACATATAATGCTGGGCGTGGAGACTCATGCCCACCAACAATCAACACCGCATACCACAATGCCAGGCCTGGTGGCTCA
Organism: Thryonomys swinderianus; assembly: GCA_004025085.1. Taxonomy (NCBI): domain Eukaryota; kingdom Metazoa; phylum Chordata; class Mammalia; order Rodentia; family Thryonomyidae; genus Thryonomys; species Thryonomys swinderianus. Next base: position 42,982 of record PVIC010006008.1, on the reverse strand, counting down.
CGCCTGTAATCCCAGCACTCAGGAGGCAGAGACAGGAGGATTGCTGAGTTCAAGGTTTGCCTGGGCTACATAGTGAGCTCAGAGCCAGCCCGAACTACAAAAGCGAGACCCTGTCTCAAACAAAAAAAAAAAAAAAGAAGAAGCAAGTGAAGAGTGTCTCTTCGTCCCTACCTCACACTCACACGTTAAGCAAGGGAGCTTTATCTTGACTCACTTTTCCAGTCCAGGGTCAGCTGTTCTGTGGCAGAAATGGCAGAGTGGAAGAACACAGTGAAGAAAAGTTATTCAACCGGGCCGGAGGGTTAGCTCAGTGGTTCCGGCGCCTGCCTTGCAAGCGCAAGGACCTGAGTTCGATCCCCGGTAACCACATATAATGCTGGGCGTGGTGGCTCACGTCTGTAATCCCAGCACTCGGGAGGCAGAGACGGGAGGATTGCTGAGTTCGCGGCGGCTTGCCGGGGCTCCGTAGTGAGCGCATGGCCAGCCTGAACTACAAAGCGAGACCCTGTCTCCAAAAAAGCAAAAAAAAAAAAAAAGTTATTCAACCACAGGCATCAGGCAACAGGACCAGAGCAGGGTTTCGAACAAGAACACAGCACCTGTTTCTGAGTGGCACCCCCATTGCCCCATGGTGAGCCTCCTCCAGCGGACTCTACCTCCTACCAATGCCTTCAGCTGTGGACTCCTCGGTGGGGCCATCCCCTGGTCATGTTAGCACCCATGAGCCAATCGGCTTCCCAAAGCCCACTCTGAATACACGAGACTTTCAGGAGACATTTACATCTAGACAATAACAGAGAGCAAGTAATCAGAAAAGTAAAAGAAAAAAAAAAACTAATTCCCTTCAGAGAACACAAGAACATGACTGAATTAAGACGACAACACAATAATTCCTCGGTTGGCAAATGTTTCTATTCATGAGCAATTCACTTCCCAAACAGAAGCATTCAGTATAATTTTGCTTGAGTTTGAGAACTTACACATGTCAGGAACACAAACACAGTCATATTCCCCAGAATTATAAAACAAATTAAATATGTGAGCTGAGGTACCCTGTATTCATCAACTTTTCTTTTGTGATGAGTATTATGTTTAAGATTTGTATCCATTGAGGTTGTGATTTACAAACAGCAAAATATCCAGATCAAAGTACAAAGAATTAATGGAAAGTTTTGTTTGTTTATATTTTTTTCCAAATAACCTTCCAGGGTTAGGGATGGCTTAAACAGTTTAACAAAGCCAGACATGCTGTTGCATGCCTTGAATACCAACACTATGCGAGGCTGAGCCAGAAAGATCTGTTGACGCCCAGCCTATGTAACTTTACCACTTTGCAAGACTCAATAAATATCAAAACAGTCTTCAAAAAGTGTCTAGAGAAGGTAACTCAGTTGCATGGGGCTCTGTATATTAACAGTTCTCCTTGCTCTTTCCTTTATCCACTCTCCAGTTGATGGACATTTGGGTTGTTTCCAAGATTGAACTATCACGAACTGAGCTGCTATGAACAAGGGTGTACATCCTTGCTCTTTCCTAATGTCTACCAATCTGTGGTCAAGGATCACTGTATCTAATTAGTTCAAGTCGAAACAAAAGGAGGAAGGAAGGAAAGGAACAAAGGAGGAAGGAAGGAAAGGAACAAAGGAGGAAGGAAGGAAGGAGGGAGAGAGGGTGGGAGGGAGGAAGGAAGGATAAAGAAAAACCCTGGGAAAATATAACAGCTTCATTAGTTTATTGAAAAGTAGAAACTGTCACAGAAAACTTGAGAAAGCTGTAGGTTACATCTTTTGCGGGTATCTGGATGAAAATTTAGTTTCAGAAATAAATCAGAAATGAAACAAAGGCAGCTTTGGCATGTGTTACATCTTGACACTTTGGTCGTAACAGAAACGAAGGAGTAATTCGTGTGATAGAAAGGTGGAAGAGCAGACCTTTCTCTGTCCAGATTCTGCAGGCCATGGCGAGGAAGAGGTCTTTTTCATGGATGAGAACCTCCCCAGATCCTTTGCATACCGAACACAGAAGTAGGTGCTGCCAACATGAAGTAGCACTAGACGTTTCTCCAGTTCTCCTGTTACAATTAAGGCCACAGCCTTGGGAACAGCTCAGCCAATCTGTGCAGTGTCTCCCACAGTGGCGACAAAGTGTTCTATCTCTGCACTGTCCCCTCCACACCTTTTGATGTGTTTATTTGCTCTTTGTAGCTTAGGATAAGGAACGAAACCCCAGCATGAGCAAAGTAAAATTGCATGTTTTCACTCATCTTTAGCTCTTCTCCACATCAGCATGTGCAGACATCTACAGCGAACCTTCTCTGATTTTTGCAGCGGACCGAGCTTCTTTGTTGCACGCCGTTCCATCTCTCCGGGCTATGTTTTACCGATCACCTTAACACGAGTCACCTGTAACCCCTCATCCATCACTGAAACCTCAACTGGCATGGGCTACCAGCCAACCAGACGAGGTCACATTCCTTGCTGCCACCTTGATAACTCTTACAACGCCCATCACGCCTTTCTAGGATGTAACTATACTACAAGTCATGTACTGTTTTGTGTCCGTCCCTGTACTCCACTGCCATGGGGAAGGGGCTCTGTGTTTTGGGAAACCATTTTCTCTCAAACACCTACTGCCTAATAGGTAATTAGTAAATATCTGTAGACCGCTGACTATCTCCGTAGGTAAAATGAAGTCGCAGGAACTGTGTAGGTTGAGGAGGCTTCACAACAGCCGCTTTATGACCGCTTCTCTGACCCTCAGTCTGGACCTGAGCGGTAGGAAATGATGTACAAGCGCTCTCCCAACCGTGCTCGTCACTGAGACTCGCCCGCGAGGTCTGGCTCCAACACTTCCTGTGTAGCCTGGGGCACCTTAGGAAGCATCCCGCAGCCTCGTCCCTTCTCTGCACGGGGCGCAGAGAGGTTCTGCAGGGGCCCTTCCAAGCCTGAAGCACCAGGGAGTTCCTGAGACTCCGGAAAGAGCCGGAAGCCGCGGGGAAAGAGCCGGAGGGATTCTGCTGAGCTGTGGCTTTCGCAGGTGCCTCCCAGCAGGTCTGCAGGAGCCATCCTCGGAGGGACGCAGCGTGGCACCTGGACTAATTTACAAAGGAAATGAAAAGGAAATGGACTCGTTATAATGAACACCATTAATTCACCACTCCAGACTTCACTGTTTGAACAGCAAGTATCAAGCGATTCAATTGTCATTTGTCGATTGCATTCTGCTAGTTTGCCGGTCGGAAACAGCCAGCCAACAGCACAGCGCACAGACGATGGCATGACTACTAATTAGCATATATATTGTTTGTCCTGGTATAAATTTATGGCAAACAGCAATATTTTACACTCCAGTAAAGTTAATAAATGAAGCTTTGGGCTATAAAAATTTCATGTTCCTTTGTGCAAAGGTCAATTATAAATAGTTAAGCACATATTCATTCAAAAGCATGAGGCCTCACAGCCAGGAAAATGAAATATATTCTGGTCAATTTGCACTCTGGCTGGACTTGCCTTTCATATTCTAGCCCTGATGACATCCCTCTTCGCTCATCAGCCCAGCCTGGGTTTCTGAAGGAATCCTGTGGCGGGAGAAACTGAACGATGTGAGTGTGTAAACACACCCAGTCCTGTGGCTCTACACCCAGAGTGCTCCAGACACGCCAGATGGATCAGCAAGGGGCAGCCGATGTGAAGGAAAGTGACAGAGACTCAGGCTGACACAGAAGTCTCTATTCACAAACAGGACGTTCCGTACCGGGGAAGATGTGGTCTCAGCTCCCCATGCTACTACCGGAAGAACGCTTTAGGATAGGGATGCTTTCTCTAGGCTTTAGGGTTTCCTGTTGGAACAAATGAAGATAGTTTTTCGCCTGTGCTCCAGCTATCTGTTGTGGAGGAATGTGCCCAGAACCTGAACTCTGTGTGCACGCGCGCGCGTGCGCGTGTGTGTGTGTGTATGTGTGTGTGTGAGGTGCGGGTATCGAACTCAGGACCTTGTGCTTGCCAGGCAAGTGCCACTAAGCTAAACCCCCAACCCTAAAGGGTTTAGATTGTTTTAAAAACTCCAATCACTGCATTGCATTTCATGACTTTGCTGTCAAGACATAGAAAGGGCTGGGTCACAGGCTCGCCCGTCCCACGTTCAGTCAAGCGTGGTCGCTTGGTGATATTTAGTAACTCGATCTGCTGTCCCTGGGAAATGGCCAGCAGGTGGCGCCCTGTAGAGCCAGGGGACTGGAAATCTGCCTGTGTGCTCCGGGGTTTCTTTTGAGGCAGCTCAGGGCTCCAAGGAATGGAAAGCAAAGGGGGCCGTTTCCTTAACTCCTCAGTGCACACTCTGTGCAGCACCATTTCTGACGTTCCAAACATAGTTCCATCGGCTTCTGGAGTCAGGCTGAGGGCACAAAGATCCTCTCGATGAGAGGCTGATCAAATGCTTCGAAGTCTTTTTTTTTTTTTCCCTGTCAGTGCTTTTTGATCAAAAGATCAAAAAAAAAAAACATGCAAATATCTGTCCAGTAGAAAAGAATTTGGTGGATCGATATGTTTGGAAAATAGTGGGGCAGAAAGTTGAGCTTTTATTTTCTTTTTTTCTTTTCTCCCTTTTACTGCAAAATTCTTAACCTCTCACTTACTCCTGAATTTTCTCACTACTCATTGAGTATTTCCTTCACAGTAGGATGCTGTCAGGTTATGATAATGTAACACTGAACTAAGTAGCACTTATACGCTCTGATATATAAACAAGGGGAAGATCGGGCAATAATATAGGAAATCTTCAATACCCGGTTCTGGATAACATCAGGAGAACCAGCTGCTGTGACAGGGAGTGACAGATGTGCTCTTTCAGACAGGGTGACGAGGAAGAAGGGCTCTGGGAGGAGGCCGAGGAATCGTGAGAATTGAGACCACACTGAAAGTCCACACTTTATAGCAGCAGGGTCTGGGGCCTCCCAGGGTGGGGCACTAGGGCCACCTTGCTAAGGTGAGAGGGAGCCTGCATAAGGGACGTGGGAGCCGGGCCGGACTCTGGAACCCTCTTAGAACACTGTAGAAAGCCAGGAGATGCTGTTGAGTGGGGGTGGGGCGTTACCTAACTTTAAGAGGATCTTTTCTCTCTCTGTGGAGAGAAAACAGTAAGAGACAATTATACCCATTTACGGGGATGTGCCCTACCTGACGTCTCGGTGTCTGTACAGGGAGGGGCGACATGGAGCCCCGGGTACAGTAAACCAAAGGAAGGGAGAAAGCAGAGCGGAGTGTGGAGCACAGAATGCTTGGAAGACCCTCCAGTGTGAAGAGGACGCCGCGTCAATACACAGGCAGAAGGTATTATCAATATTAGGCCTGTAACTAGGCAACTAAGAGATTTGTAAAGAAAGCACAGCATCACGCACAGTGCGATGATGTGTTTTAAGGAGACAAGGTGGGGATTAACAGCCCGGTGATTCATGGAAACGGCAGTTTGTCAGAGGCGCTCTCTGCCCCGGGAAAGAGACACAAAGAGCAGAGACAATACCGGAGAAACGCGACCGAGAGCGGAGTGAAAACCGCGGGCGGATGAAGCCCCTGAGCGACTTGGCCTTAATTAGCTTGAGCTTGACTTCTTGGTTTCAGCAAGGTCTGTGAGGATCGCTCTCTCGTTTTCTTTTGTTTTCCTTGGGCTCGTTTTTTCTTCTCTGCTGAGATCTGTTGTTCAGAGACATCTCTGTGGACACCTCCTAAGCCTCGCCTCTTTCCTACCGTGGTATCTTTTAAGCCACTCAGGGACTAAAGGTGTATGCAATATTTTTGCTCTCGATTCAGACACGGGTGCACTGACAATGAGGGAGGCGGGGCAATTGTCTTACAAGAGTATTTTGTCAGTAACTGTCCAATCCCCATAGAGGACCCCTGCCTGTCTAGCTTTCCTCACATTACTGCCTTTTATTTAACCAATCAAATGATCCACACAGAATCGTTCCTTGGGACAGGGCTCGGAGAGCCCTCAAAACCTACTGCTAAGACCTGAGGCACCGGACTGATTGCAAAAGGATCCACCTCCTTCAGCGCTGAGTCTGCTGATTTTCCAGGTGGTGCACTGATGTGACAGGTTCACATGCTTCTCCGCATTCAATTTTCTAGCAAAATGGAAAAGGCAATTACAGTATTCAGTGAAATATTGTTGTTGGTTCAAAAATAATTAAGCATTTGATTAAATAACTATTTTACCAAGTGAGAAGCAGCGACTCTCCAGAGCTTCTGTGGAAGGAAAGGCTGGCGCTGCACAGAAAGGCCTGTGGTCGGGGTTGGGGAGGGACGGGAAGTGCATCTTGGGGGAACAGTTAATCACCTGGCTTCTGAAGAGAAAGGCCCTGCCAGGCGACTCCTTCATGGGGCGGACTTTATTATTGGGAGTTTAATGCTAAAGTTGACTGAAGCTAACTCTTTCCATTACAATAGCTTCGGAATTTATTTCCCCAGGATTCATATTCACTGCTTGACATTAAGAGATTTGGCCGCAGGGAGAAAATCCAGAAGGTGAAAGACCAGTTTGGGAGGTACTTATCCTGCCATGGGGAATAAAAGAAACCTCTATCAAAAGGGACAAAAATGAACTGAACTTTTACTGGGTACCTACTATGCTCCAGGAACTGAATACAGATATTCTCTGCTTTATCTAAAGTCCAAAAGGATGATTCATTAATAGCCATGATAAATTCACCGTTTATTGTATCTGTTCTACGCCAGGTTCTGTACAAAAGCAGGTAACACACAGTTGCTCTTCCATCGTCCCAAGAGCCTGATTGCACGTTTAGCAGATGAGAAACTCTGAACCACAAGAGATTAATAAATTGCCGGAACACATGGCTAACAAAATGGAGAGATGCTGTTGATTTCTACAGCTTCATCGTTAACCACAGTGTCAGACCATCTGAGATTCAAAGCTCAGATCCTGGAAGAATTTATTCTCCTGGAACAATAACGTCACCTGTTACATATTTAGAGAACGACAAACCTCATTTCACAGCCTCGCTCTGTCTTTGGAATATGCACCATTTCCTTTGGTTCTAGGAGGCTCGGCTTCACCCGTGTTACTGAAGCGACACTGGCCATCAGCATCACACAGAGGGGCGGCTACGACCGAGAGTACAGGGACCCACCTCCAGAGAGTCTGATGTATGTAGCTGGAACTGGCCTCTGGATTGACATTTTTAGCCATTTCCTGGGCGGTGCTAATGCCTCAGGCTGAGGCCCCATGCAGACAAACCGCACAGTGTTGTACTCTGGACTGAAGCACTCCTTTTCCCTGGACAGTTAGGGCCATTTACAGTTGCGTACAGAGTTTTAGATTTAGCTCGTTATCCTGATCATTTTCCTTCATTTCCTGTGTGTAAGACTGTAAGTAAATAAGCTCAGTCATCTCTTTTAGCCTTGATGTTCTCGTACATAAAATGGAGCTATACTCCATGTCCCCACACCGTGGTGAGGATTATAGGAAATGATTTAACAGAAAACACTTAGCCTGTGCTTATGCAAGGAAACCAACCGGTGTTGCATTTCAACATTGGAAAATTATTGAGATATTTCCACACATCTATCTACACTGAGCTTCCTCGTCATTTATTTGTGTTCACTAAATATATCAAGTCCTGTTAATGTTCTCTTTAGAGCATTTTTCACCTCTCAGTCTGTCCCATCTTCTCAATATATGCTACAGGCTCATAGTAGAAAATACATATCAAAACAAAATGTGGCATCTGCACGACATGGCATGATTGTTGGAAAAGGAAATGTTACATACTGTGGTTTTAGCTCAGAAGTCATGACTCACAGAATTATCTCAAAAAGAAGATTCCCAATGTTTTTGGATCTAAGTTTTTTATAACCTTCAAGGCCCAGAAATCATCTGAGAGGAAACCTAAAAAAATAATAATAATAATGGTCAAGTTGAAAGATGATCAACCACTTGATAATTGTATAAAGATTGTCTCTTCCACTGAGAAATGCCTGGCCCCTGCTCCTCAAAAAGGCATTACTGGTTAGTCTACATTAACAACTGGCAATCGGATTAGTTAGAAGCTCACACAGATTACAAACATTTTAAATGATTTTAAATAAAGCTTAAACTTTCTGCCCCACCCAAACGCCAAGAAGAGGTCTCGAATAACATTTTTCTTCTTTTTTATCCGGTCCAAGTTGAAAATCAATGCATCTGGTTCACCTTGAATCTCAAGCTATGTATTTTTAGCAACAGAAAATCCTGAGTTACTAGCATCTCTGGGAAAGAGGCAGATAAACCCACAGCATCCCCTGCTGAGGAGGAAAAAGGAGGCTCAAAGAAGCAGAGGGCCTGTAGGGCAGATGGTTCACCAGCCTCGACTCTTAACCAAGGAGCGCGCAGACTGGTCAGCATGACCAGGGGAATGTGGGTCCAGAGTTTTCTGACTGCAGCTCCCTTCATGATTGAGATCAGAATGGGTAAGGGGTTCCAGGTATATGTGCAGTATGTAGAAGAATAGAGTTACTATTCATTTATCTTTAAAAATACCCATTTCAAAATGTCTCACTACTGTCACCTCATTTTAGGGTTATGAAGCTGTATAAAAGAAAAAAAACCACAAAACAGTAAACTGAGATGTTAATGAATCTATTGAAGTCTTACCTACAGAGTCATAGGGATGAGATTCAAACTCACACACTGTAGGTTCAAAACCTAGAGTTTCAGTCTGTCTGTTTTTCTCTGCCTTCCGTATACAGGCACCACAGGGGCCTTAACATATCCCTCAAAAGAAGTAAAAGGCCAGTTCATTATGCTCACTTAGATAAGTAAGAAGCTGAAGTTTAGACTCAATAAACACTTGCCGAGCAGCTCTCCCAAACCTTGTGCACTGTGTTCATATTAATTATACTATAGTTTCAAGGGCAAATACTTTTAAAACCCAAACTTTGCACACTAAAAACGAAGGTGATTTATCTGATATCACACAGCGTGCATGAACATAGCTGCAGAGTCTGCTGATGAATCGGGAGAGGAGGGAGCCTGTGCTTTGAGGGATACACGTTAATGAGTGGAACTTTTAAGACTAATGAGCTTGAAGTTTCCAGGGTGTCACTCCTGGAGATTTTTGAGGCTATCCTGCGTATTTGCCCAGGGCCTTTGGAAAGGTCAAGGGTTGAAATGAATATGAAAGGACCGACCAGGTGAAAAGTAGTCTCCCAGGTTCATTCCTTCTGCCAGGAATACTCTTTCCTGGATGCATTTAGATGTACTTTCTGAATAGTCAGATCACAAAACACTACTGTAAAAGAATATCTTTTCCTCTCTTCTTCTCTGGGTGAGATTCCTTCTTTGTCATTTTCCCCATTTTCTGGGTACTGACATTTTCCTCTCCATATATGCAACATGGTCATATCATGAATTCCATGAGCATGGGGTGTTCTGAGTAGGGAACTATGGCAGGCACAGTAGATAGGCTTGTAAAGAAAAGAGACAGAATCTATACTCTAGCAGAGAAGCCAGACAATGGATGGAAACTGTGTTCGTGTATCAGTATGCAAAAGAGAAACATGAAGAAATATAAAGAGAACAAATCAAATAGTTCATCCTTGTGTCTGTCCAAGCCCTGATGAAAAAATCCTAGCTATAGACTGTGCTCTCCAGGGAGATCAGATCTTGTACAAGATCTAGTCCAGTATTAATGTATATTATAATTAGTGAATTTAACCCTGGGATTTTAGCTACAAGCATAAAATTACAAATTAAACAAATGATCTTATCTGTGGAGGGTAAAAGACTTCATGAAAATGTCCTGCTTTTTCATGGAAAAGGGGCCACAGTGATGGAAACATCATTCAGTGTTTAACACATTTTCTTTGGGTATTGATCAACACCTTTTTAAATGAACTGGTAACAGAAACGTAGGGAACAAGAGGGTAGAGGTGCTTCCTGTGCGATTTACTATCTGTCTTAGAGAACGTCTCTGATTTCAAGTCCATTTCTTGCCTTTATTGACCCATTTGACACTAGTGAGGTTAATTTTTCAAGGCACCTTAGGTGCAAATCCGCTTCTCTTGTCTTAGTTAAGTGGATATTCCTCATGTGTCGTGGATGGGCATAGCCGTACTGCAGAGAAGCTGAAGTCTGAAGCACATGACTTAGCTGTGGAGGTGAGGTTTTGATGGCTACACTCGCAGGAGGCCTAGGACTGGGCCCCCATTCGGGCCCTAATTTGGAACCAAATGAAGAATCAAGGGGTTTCCTCCTGTACTGTGGTCACCTCGGTAAGATAGTCCAAGGCGAGGAGGATTACAGAAAGCAAGGGCCTAGTGAAGAAGAAAATGAAAGTGGAAAGAAACAGATAGATGAAAACAAAGAAGGCCTTGGAGACTGAAAATATAGCCCAGCAGAAAATGTCTCCAGAAGCAAAAGTCAGAAGATTAAAATTAATAACATAAGAGTAGGACCTATGTGTATATGGACATGTTAGAGAGAAAACTATTTTATGTTTCAGTAAATAGATACATGCTAATCATAGCAATATTACTTAATTAATGAGGTGAGTCCATCATTCAGGGTAGACTAAATTATAGTGTAGTAACAATCCCAAGATTTCAGAAGCTTAAATCAATCAAAGTTTACTTCTTGTGTAAGCTACGTGCCTATGTTGAGTCACAAGAATGTTTCCGGTCAATGCAGTCACTCGGGAATCCAGGTAATAGAATGTCAGCTTAGAGGCCATTGTTGGTGGTCATGAAACTGGCTTCAGATGAGTCTCACGTTAGCAGTGAGATAACCTCAGTTTGACAGAAACACATATATCATTTTGTCCACATCATACTGATAGAACTGATAATATGGCCTTACTGTCCACGAAGGCCACAGTCGTGTGCTTGGGAGCTAATGACATTAATATTGACCAAAAGAAGCTTAACAATAAGAGGACATTCATAAGAAATGCTTATGTCAGTTCAGTGTTTTCGCAAGTGGATTTCACAAGTTTCTGAATATTCTCCCTAATAAGTCCTCATTCTAAGAAAGAATGTGACCAATCTGCCTCAGAGGTGAAGACTAGAACTATAACAAAACCTGGAAAGAAGCATTGCAGTTATATAAATCATATTTGACAAATGAATATCCCATTTCTCTTTTCATTCCCTCTTTCTTGACTGAGTTTGCATCGTAGATCCATATTTTATTAATTATGCAACTTGGAGCAGGTGCTTCTTCCATTTTATGCCACAGATACCTTAAGTATTAAAATGGGCAAAACATTACTTAATCAGCATGAGTTTTGTACATATTAGGTGCATTAATATAGATAAAGGGCTCGGGATCATTGTTAATTCCTATTACACATATAAAGAAACATTTTGTAGGGGTTAGTCATGCTTCTACCTAATGACCCTATGAAATATATTCTGGAAGTTCTACGTAGTTGGCTGAGAAGTGGCACCTTAGTTATTGGGTAGAAACAAGATCAGGTATATGATCGATAGTGGAGTTAGAGTTGTCATACAGACATTTTAATCCTGAGGTTGAAATTTATATTTCACATTAAAATTATCATGCAAATTGATTTTCTCAGTAGCCTTGTGGGCAAGAGACGATATTTTTTCCTCACCACAAATTCACCATCATTACTTCCATCACTCTAATCATTGATAGAATACCTGCTTCATATAAATCATATTTATGTCTCATAACAATTCCCTGAGGTCAAGTGTATTTATTCCCTTTTATCAGCAAAATTAGGCTCAAAGATGTTAAATAGCGTTTTAGTTTTCTAAGGTTGTAATAAAATATGATGGATTGGGAAATTTAAATATTGCAAATTTATTTTCTTGTAGTTTTAGAGAATAAAGGTCCAAGACCTACTGCTGACTGAGTTGGTTCCAGCTCTAGACCTCTTACTTTGCCTTCTCCCTATGGGCTTCACAGTCTGCCTTCAGGTTTGTGTGCGTATGTGTTATAATCTGTTCTTACAAGGATACTAATCTGAGTGGGGCAATACTATCCAGATGACCTTAATATAACTTCATTGACTGTATAAAAACATGTATCGAAAGTGAATCATATTTGAAGTACATATGAGTTTTGAGCAGGTACCTGAGTAGCCTGCCTCTAGATGGAACCAGCACAGGATATTCTGATTCTAAAATGATTTCATCCATCTACTCTCAAGCCATTAGAAAAGCTCTGTGTGTTACCAGAAACAACCATAGTTTCTGGCATTGTAATCCTCCTGTTTTAGGGGACAGCCCTTAGCAGTGATGCTAATTCCTTTGGAGAAAGTGAGGCTCCAAACCTTGATCATCTGGGGATTTTTCTGTACGTCTGATTCTTCAGGAGAAATGTTTTCTCCCTTTCCTGTCTTGCCCATTTGGAAGTATGGCAGTCCTTTCCCAACGATTTCGTACCCGTAATACCGTCAAAAGTTGGCTTTTCTGAGTACTGTCTTAACTACTTGCAAACAGGAGCACAAGGATTTAACATGCAGAAACCTAGGAATCAATGCCAGTTTCCAGGGATGTTACAAACCGAAGGAGAAGCCAAGAATGCACAATGTGAGGCACCCCCCACTCCATGCTCAATGAAAACGCTGCCGACAAACAGCGTGAACATGCAGAGGAAGGAAGAGGATTGCACGCTGGTGATTCAGAGATGTCTGCCTGCCAGAGTTTGAGAAAAGCACAAGGGGCAGCGGTTGGAATGGGAGCCACAATGGAAGCAGAAGACCTCAAGGCATGTTTAGGGGGCAGTTTGTGCTCACAGTTGTATTTCAACACAAATATTATTTCTTAGATACAGTCTAAGGTTCTTAGTTTAAAATGTTGCATGTGAATGATATTATGCTTCAGGTTTATTACTCACCATCTCCCCAGGTACAATGCTGAAGCGTAAGGTAGTTGTTAGCACCTCTAACTGGCCGTTTGTCTGTGGACAGGAATCGCATCAGGGATGAAAGAGCAGGGATTTCAAAGTCAGCTAGCTGGGAATTCTGGGTCTTCCACTTAATAACTACTGGGCCATTTGATACATTATTTAACCTGTTAGTTTCTTCCCACATAAAAAAATAAATAACAACAACAAGGAGTATTTAAAGATCCTTGTGTTTTCTTCTAGGAATTTTAGAGCTGCCTTTTTTTTTTTTCTTTTAGGTTTGAGTGTGGAACCTATTTTGAGTTGATTTTGTGTGTGTGATGTTAGGATCTGACTTCATTTACTGCCCTGAGATTCAGTTTTTCAAATGCAATTTACTCAAGCAGATGTCCTTACTCCAATTTGTATTTGTATTTCTTTTTCCAGGAAAGAAGAATCTGAGAATCCGTTCTGTGAAATGGATGGGGAAAGAGTCCTGTTCCAGCTCGCCTCATCAAACTTCCAATTCACATTTCCAAGGGCTGTTGTGGCTCATCTTTAAATCTCTATTCATTTTCATCAGACAAATAAAACCAGAAGAGCATGGGCGGAACCCGATGCCACCATGCCGAGGTGAGTGCGGGCACAAAGTCTCTGGGACACGTCCTGAGTGTCGGTAACTCCACCGCTAGACTGGTTGAAGTTCCTGCTCATCTGACGAAAGCGTATAGTTGGAATTCCTGTTGTCCAGGATCGCTATCATCTCGGATTCCTGTTTGCTGATTTCGGCAGCCATTTGACACTAGGAAACTGGCTAACGGTGAATGTTTTTGAGTGGCTGCCATGCAGAAGTTTCCTAGTAGCTTTGTTTTCTCCTGGAGCGTTGTGTGGCTCTGGCACATTCTGCTGGCACAGTCGGTGGCCCTCGGGTTCAGTTTCAGCAGGGACAACCCTGTGCTTCAGTGGCAAGTCTTCTTCCTTCAGTTGAACCACAGAACATATGGACATCGTATCCACAATATCAGCTCTGAGGACCGCCTGTCCACGGGAGTCCCGGTGCCACATTCAGAGCTGTTGCCTTCTTCTGTGGGCGCTGGGCGGGTGGGCACAGCCCAGAGAGCTCTTGGCCCTTGGCGTGTTCCTTTTGTGAACTCAGATGTGAGTTGCATCCTAAGGTCTTCACAGGGGAAAACGCTAGCTGGGCTCCTGCACAGCCTCGGATGTGGATGACCGCATTCTCGGCAGCTCTGTTAGTCATTTTTATCTCCTCCCCTAAAACGAAGTAGTTTATAACTGGAGATTTGTTGAGAATACTGGTCACTGGCCCTTTGTCATTGTTTTCCTAGCCCCAGGTCCCCATAAAGAGCCTATAGATCTTTTCTTCTTTAAAAGCTGCCCTGTTGTATACCGGATGGACCTGCTGCTGCTGCTTTGTTTCAACTCAAGAGCACTGCCACCCCGTGCATTCCATCACCATGGAGCTGACTGCCACGTGGGATTCGCTTCAGCTCTAACTGATGGCTCCTGGACTCAACTCTGCAATGTGTTTATACTTCAGAGTCTGCTCTCCCTTGGCCTCTTTTTTTTTTTTTTTTTTTTGAGACAGGGTCTCACTTTGTAGTTCAGGCTGGCCCTGAGCTCACTGTGTAGCCCAGGCAAGCCTCGAACTCAGCAATCCTCCTGCCTCTGCCTCCCGAGTGCTGGGATTACAGGCATGAGCCACCATGTCCAGCATTATATGTGGTTACTGGGGATCAAACTCAGGGCCTTGGGTTTGCAAGGCAGGCACTGGAACCACTGAGCTAAATCTCCAGCCCCATCCTTGGCCTCTTTTATCTGCTTTGGATACTTCTAAAAGTCAGGCGCCAGGGGCCCACTCAAAGGCCCAAGGCACCCCACTGCCTTAGTGATTCCATTTTCACCATCTGATTCGTTTTCTTCATCGCTGCCTCTGACCCTGCTATGCCCTCCAGAACCTGAGGAGGATAGCTCTGGGCCTGACGATGGCAGAAAGCTGCCAGGGCACTTTCTCCTCAGCGCCGACAAATGCAGAAAGGAGACTGCGGCTGTACAGAGACTGAGGCAATATGCAGCCTCCATGTGTTCAAGGCTTTGGAGGATGTCATTCGCCAGCATCTCCTGGGTAAGGCTACGGGATGCATCTCCTCTTTCAGAGGCGTCTTCTTGTTCTCCCAATCTTGGCCAACGGCCACTTTTCGGCCGATCCGTTGACTGTATATGCATGAGTTATCTTTATTCTGTTTCACTGACTGGCATGCCTGCTTTAACCAGTATCATGCTGGTTCTTATTCCAAAGTTTTATAATGTACTTTGAGCTCAGGAATGAGACGACTCCAGCTTTGCTCCTTGTTTGGCTCAAGGTTGCTTTGGCTTATTGGGGTCATTTCTGATTCTATATGAATTTTAGGATGCATTTCCTACTTCTATGAGAAATGGCACACACCCAAAGGAACTCTACCTCAATGTTTAGAAGTCTTTGTACTCTCATGTTCCTTAGAGCACCATTCATAATGAGCACCTACAGAAACAAACTGTCAGTAGATGAGTGGATAAAGAAGATGCGTATAAATACATAGATGCAGATATACAACTATATGTGAGTATATATGCTTTAAAGAGGTTTTAGGCCTTAGGAAGGAAAAGCAAAAATTCGACCATTTATGACAACATGGATGCCCCGCGGATAGGCGCAGAAAAAGATGTCCAGCATAATCTCACCCGCATGTGAACTGCATAGTAATCAAGTTCATGGAAAGAGAGAGTAAAACGGTGGTTCCCGAGCTTGCAGAATATGAGGTAGTTGGATTTTCGTCCAACATTACAAATTTCTATTTAGAGAACAAAACATCTAATAAGAAGCATGTTAGCCATATAGCAGCAATACTTTACATCTGCAAAGGAATAGATTTTAAGTGTTCTTTTCCCACCCAGAGTAACTTTGGGAGGCAAGGAATCCTTTACACAACCACAACTTTGGTTGTACACATCACTTCCTTTTACAGATACAGACATATATGAACCTCACACTGTGTACTGTACATGCATACAATTTTATTTTCTCAGTTGAACCTCAGTAAAGCTGGGGGAAAGAGAACTCTGAGTTAAGTGATTCTGCAACCTGTTCCCTTAATCACCAGGCACCTGGCTAACTCTGGGAATAAGAGCTCTTCCACCTCCGCATCTTTCCCCACTGTCATTATGTGACACGCACACCTGACAGTTTCTGTAGCTCAGACAACAACGAGACTCCAGATGGGACAAGCCACCTCCCCCGTGTTCGTTTTATAAAGGAATCTGCATCTGTACCACCCCCACTCCCTTCGTGCTCCTCCATCCCTATAATCTTCGCATGTTGTGAAAACAGAAAAGGTGGCCAGAAACAGCACTTCTCCGCGGCCCTGGAATTAGCGAGCCGGTCTTCAGGACTGCGATCCAGGCCCCAGGCAGTCCACGGCTCAGATCACTGCATTCCTAGCAATAGCCATGTTCTGCGTTGGACACAGGAAACACCAACACTGGACTAGGTTTGAGATTTGACCATGTTCATCGGAGTGGCTCCCTCCCGCCGACCTATTCAACCTTTATCTCTCTGTGTATCTGTTTGTTGCTCTAAAAATTCTCTTACCTCCTCCCTCATGGTGCAGGTTCAATGGGAAGAGGAAGTGACGTGAGTGACTACTTACTGCAGGCTGTGTAAAAGTTACGAACTGAGGGCCGGAGGGTTAGCTCAGTGGTTCCGGCGCCTGCCTCGCAAGTGCAAGGTCTTGAGTTCAATCACCGGTAACCACATACAATGCTGGGCGTGGAGACTCACACCCACCAGCAATCAATACCACACACCACAGTGCGGGGCGTGGTGGCTCACGCCTGTCATCCCAGCCCTCGGGAGGCAGAAGCAGGAGGATTGCTGAGTTCGAAGCTTGCCTGGGCTACATAGTGAGCTCAGTGCCAGCCTGAACTACAAAAGTGAGACCCTGTCTCAAAAAAAAAAAAAAAAGTTACGAGCTGAGCAGGTGCTGAAGGTACCGAAAAAAGCTCTCGTGACTAAGAAAATTTTCATTCTACTCCACCCAAAGTGCCTCCCTGCCCACATGTATTTTTTCTACACAAGGACAAAATGTCCCAATTACAGTGAACATTTATATAATGCCACAGCTATGCTCTTACTTAGCAGCAGCTATCATGAAAATCACATTACATAGAAATGGAACAAAGAATGGAGGATACCGAGTTGCATTTGCCAATATAAAAAGATAAAACTACAGTTTTAAGGAGAAAGAATATAGCGATACATGAAGACCAAACTGTATCACACAAAAAGACTGCTGTTTCTTACTGATTTGACTCTTACATTCATTTATATTGTTTCCATGGCCAAAACGTCTTTCTCTATACCTAAGTAAGACAACATTTCCTATTGTATTTGCTAGTTTTGTTCACAGTTATTATTTCTCATACTTTTATTTACCTTAAGTCTTTTTGTCAAATAATGTTTTGGTTTGGCTTACTTAAATTTGAAGGCACACATTAATCTTCATTACTTTTTTGGTGGGGGGGTACTAGGGATCGAACTCTGACATTTGTGCGTCCAAGGTTGGCGCGGTACCACTTCAGCTAAATCATCAGCCCCAGACACACGTTAATCTTTAGGGGAGGCACGTACCTGTTCCATATATGTGTACTTATTAGGGACCATATGGGTGAAATAAGGCAAAAATTAGATTTGCATATCTATCACCCTCCAAAAATAACATACCCTTTCTGTTTTTCTCACATGTACTTTCTGCTTTCCCATAACCAATAAGTTCTGTTAA
Organism: Thryonomys swinderianus; assembly: GCA_004025085.1. Classification (NCBI taxonomy): domain Eukaryota; kingdom Metazoa; phylum Chordata; class Mammalia; order Rodentia; family Thryonomyidae; genus Thryonomys; species Thryonomys swinderianus. The sequence goes on along the minus strand of PVIC010006008.1, from coordinate 25,307 downwards.
TTCTATCCCCTAAATTTATGTGGGACTCACTTCTGACTCCCTCAGTGGGGCATGGGTTGGTGCAAAGACGCATGAGCAGACTGACTTCCACTTGCTATTCATCAGTACTGTTCATTCCCAGCCATGCTTCCAGAGAAACTTTTCCGAAACCCAGATCTTGACCTTCCCCTCTACCAACTGAAAGGTTTCCCATCTTTTAAATAATTAAACTAGAGCTCTATAGCATGACCTGATGGGATGGCTTAATATGATCACCAGCGAAGAGGTAGAGACAGAGCAACTCGAAATATTTAGTTTTTGTCTATTGTGTGAATATGGGATCAGCTCACTTGTCCTTTACACATACTGTTTCCTCTAAGGCTTATTACTGTTGTCTTTTATTTTAACTACCAGACCCTGATTGATTTGAAAAGCTAATCATATCCTTGCAGTAGACTCTCAAGTCACGACCAGCCTGACATATGAGCAACTCAGATTACAACTGGAATTTTAATTTACAAACAAAGCCTTGAGTTACAACCTGAATGCTGGCCAGCTGTGGTTCCAGGTGGCCTCAGATATAGAGTTAACCCTAAAAGAATTCTGGAAGAACATTACAGCATCCTATCCTGTGTGTGGCTAATTGAGAAATCCTGGGCCTAACTGAGAAATTGTGTCCTTATAGAGGCTGAGATCTGCCTGTGTGCCAGACAGAAATGATGAAAGCTGTGCAGAGGAGCCTAAGATTTCAGTTCACCAATTTGAGTTACTACCAACCCTAGCAAACAAATTGAGGTTGCAAGTCAAAGATCTACTGTATTGTCTTCTTATGATTCATGAATCAAGTGAATATTATTATTAAATATGGTTGTACTGAAACATTATGACTTTCTTTTCATCATAAAGTAATGCATTTGCCTTAAGATGCTTTGAGATTATATAGAGAGGCAGAATGGCAAAAATTAAATCTTCCATAATTTTTTCATTCAGATGAAACTACCGATAACATTTTAGTGGAGTCTACTGCTACTCTTTTCTCCAAATATATTTTATTTTGAAAAAATATAATAATTCTATTCAGACTTTTGTAATGGGCTTTTGAAATGAAAAAGTACATTGCAAGAATTATCTCCTTCCTTTAAAATTATGTTTTAACACCATCAATGCTAAAAAGTATTTCCTTCGATGAATGGAATAATCTCCTATTATTTGAACTGCAGTGATATCCAAAGTTTCACATTACCAAGGAGAAGGCAATTTATGCTTTTTATAGCCAACCCCTTGAGTGTGATCATGGTTACTTCTCTGACAAATTTCAATAGGGGTAATTTCTGGATCAATGAGGATGCACTAGTTTAAGTCTTTTAATACACATTTCTAAATTGTCTTGCAGAAATATGCTACTAATTTGCACTCCTCAAAGCAAAAATTGTCTACTTCCTCACAAAGGTAACATAAATCTATAGTGTTTGACAGATTATTAAATAAGCAAAAAAGCAAATCTTGTTGATTTGATGTTATTTCTCATATATATAATTTATCATATATATTTATATTATATATTTAATATATACTTAACATATATTTATTTAATATATATTTATTTATATTTAAGCTATCAATATATATTTAATATATAACGTGATATATATATGTTTATCATGTATGATATTTGTCATATATATCATATATAATATATATGATATATAATATATAATGTATTGTATTATATGTTATGTTATATATGTGTTATTTATATATTATATATATAAAATCTTTGATTATTCAACCAGAATGGTTTTTTGTGATTTTCACTATTGATTTCAGTGATTCAATTCTTATTGAGTTGCTTGCCTACTTTATCACTAGCTTCTATGAAGGTATTTTTATATCATCTTTTATCAGTCATACGTACCACACTAAAATTTTGTCCCATCTGCTGTCTCCCTTCAACTCCCTGAATGATTTATAATACATTTCATCCAATTCTCATTGATTTGAAATGTTTTCACTACCCGGTATTGATTTCAGATCGGCTCATGAGAAATTAAGAAAGATTCATCAGCCTGTTTCACAAACATTAGCAAATATTTAAAGTAATACGATTCATAACAATATTATCTTCATTCAGTATTATAATTTTAATAGCTACCCTTTATTATGATAAAGTTATAATGTAAAATGCCTCAATGCAGAGTGCTGAATATTTTTACAAGATAAGCCTGATTTATACTTCCAAGCATGCTTATGAAGTAAGTTCAATTATTACAGAAATGTTTCTACTGAAAAAAACTGAGACAGATATTGATTATCTAGTAATATCAAGATTAAAACTTCCCAGTGTGACACTAAAACTGCAAACTAAATCCATATAAATATTTCTCTTCACTCATTTTCAATATGTTATGGTTATGTTAAGATATTTTATTTTTGGAGATAAACTTTAACAGTGTTAACCTTCCTTTGAAAAACCACTTATTTAATTTTTGTGAGATTTTCTTTGAAGTATAACAGGTGTATGCCTAAACTAGATGTGAACACATGTACTGTACACTCAGACCAAAACATTAACCACCTCTCTATAGGCCCAGCTTTCTCCCCAGCAGAACCTTCCTGACACACTTAAAGTGTTTTATGAGGTCCTGAATTTTAAAGAAAGTCTCTTCACAGGCTTTTTGGACATAGATATTTTTTTTTTCTGGTTTACAAAAGTGTGCTCAAATTTTTGGTTTTAAAGTTTACTTTTTTGTGTGGTGTTTGACATCAAACCCAGAGCTACATTTATACTACATAAATGCTCTCGCATGAAGCTACACACCATCTTTCTTTATTTTTAGACCTGCTGACTTGTCTTTTTAGTGGATCTATATATTCCTGATGCTAACCATTACCACATATCATCTATGGATGTAAAATATTTTTCTTGTGTTTGCTATTTTCAAATTTTTAAAGGAAATTTTTAAATTTGGTGAAATGGTATTAACCCTTTTTATAGGTAAATGCTAACCTTCAAACTGTATAAATGTATTTTTTTCAAAAATTATATATTTTATATCTATATGCATTATAGAAATATATTTACATAAATATACTTTTAGATATATTTATATTATATTCAGACATACAGCACATGATCCAGTGATTATACACCCTTGGTACTGCTACAAATGATGGCTTCATTATATAGTTGTTCAAATTCCATGTATTGAAACTAATTTATCTATTGAGTGTCTTTGAACAGTTTCTTGAGAAAAAATTAAATATTTAAATGTGAACAGATTTCCTAGCCCATTCTGGTTTTCAGGCCACAGGCCAGTCCCTTGCCAGCTGCGTACTTTCTTGATGACGTCTACCTGTGTAGCGTACCAGTTTATAACTTTGTTTCTCATTTTCATATTCATCTACCCTGCCTTCTCCCAAGGATAAGGATATGCTCTGTGGCTAGGGCTTCTTGGATTCTAATCTATCACTGGAATTTAGACACAGACATTAAGCATTCTGTTTATAAACAAAAGAAGGTAGAGGAATTTTCCATTTTTGTTACAAAACAACCAGCTACTTTCACTCTACTCACATTAATAATGGAAAATTCTTTCACATTCCTCCACTCTTCTAAGGATAACAGCAGCTGCAGCAGCAGCCTTCTTTCCTAGGAATAACCTCTTGCTTTTTAGAATTAATGCTCTTATATTTCTTTGGGACAACAGTTCTTTGAGGAATTAGCTGAGCTGGCCTTTACTCTAGGATAGGAGGAAAGGCCTCTTTATATGTCTTATCTAAAAGGAGACATCATGTATATTTTCTTAGTTTATTGAAAAATCTAATCCTGGGATATTTTGTTTTTTTCCCCTATTTAACAGCTATTTCCCCTAGTCCTATGAGTTCTTTCCTTCTTCGTGCTCACCAAACCCTCCTTTGAGGGGCATCCTGACCGTAGCACAGTTGCTTCTTCCTCAGACCACTCCAAGCCCAGGACTGTGCAAGTGCAGGAACCCATGCTAGCCCATCTTGTTTAGTTCGGGATTGTTCAAATAGCCAGCTGGGCTGAAACTTCCTCATAATGTTCCATCATCTCAGGATTTCCTGCTCAGTACATACTTTATTTTCTCCATTCACAACTATTGCACCTTACTGTACACTCAACTTGGCCTATTAAGGATTACTCCTCGTATGTTTTGCTGGTATTTGCCTTGGGAAGTGTTAACTCTATATGCATCTATCCTTTGCAGACAACTTAAAGTAGCATAAGAAAAGAACACATATTACATAGATGAGTCTATTCACTATTTCCCATGTTCTTTGTCTTTGCTTTAAACAAGAGTACACAAACTATCATGTGATAGCATTTTCTTCTTGAATAATTTCTTGTAGTGTTTTCTTAAATTATGCTTGATAGTAATAATTATACTAGTTCTTTTTAGTCTGAAAATGTCTTCATTGCATAATTATTTCTTCTTTCATCACTTTGACTATCTTGATCCAGTATCTTCTGACTTGCATTGTTTCTAATGTAATTCAGACAGTAATAATATTACAGTGTCCTGCATGTAATGTGTTTTTAATCTCACTCTTGTTGATTTTAATCTATTTTGGGTTTTTTTTAAAGTAGTTTTACTATGGAGGAGCCTGTTTTTGGGTCTGTGTGTATATATATATATATGTGTATTTCTGTATATACTTCTCAAAGGATTTTAAGGTTCTTGATTCTGAAAGTAACTTTTACTATTCTGATTGTTGTCCTTCAACAAACCTAAAGAAAACTTAACCATTATACTTACAAATATTTTTATGTACTATGCTGTCTTTTTATTCTGAAAGCCCATTTAAAGAATGACTCAATATTAACCATAGATTTTGAGTTGATCATATTTTTCTTCAAATTTTCTCTCTTATTTTGACAGGAAGATTTCTACTGTTATGTTTTTAAACACCTACTGCCATCTCAAATTTCTTGTTGAACTAATCTAATTTTTAAATTTTGTTTTATTTTTTTAGGTTTAGAATTTTTAAAGATTTTTTTTGAGTTTGTAGTTCTTTGTTGAAACTCCTGTTAACGCATCCCATCTATTCTTTTAATTTTACAAATGCACTCTTCTTCAAATCTTTGAAACCATTCGCAGATGTTTGTATACCTTTCTCAACTAATTTCAGCAACTGAACACACTCAGCTTTGATGTCTTTTGACTGGGTTTTGTTACTTGTTTGTTTCATCTCTTGTTAGTCATATTTTCTGGTTCTTTGCATGTTTGGTTATTCCTAGTTGAAAACTAAAGGTTGCACATTTTACATTATGAGCATGTAGGTCTTGTGTGTTCTCTTGAGTATTATCAATACTGTTGGTCCTGCAACAGACACGGCTATAATGAAATTATAAAATCTCTTGACAGAGAGAAGTAGTCTGTATCTGTGCTCGAGTTTTTTGTTCGTACATGGTGGGGGTGACCTGATTTTAGACAAGTCTCTGAATCTCTCTCACATCTTCATTATTTAATGGTCAGCTATAGTTTGAAGCAGACTTTAGATTCAGAGTTGATGACTTACCTTCTTTGTAATTTCCAAGATCTTAGAGTGTTGCTCTTAATTTCCTGGTTTTTTAATCACATTTCATTTTTTATTTCTAATGCTGTAGATCAAGAGGGTTCCTACTTTCTTCCCGTGAATCTCTGTGTTGGATGAGAAATAAAATTGCTCACAAGTGGTGAGAAGAACCTGAAGACCCTACCCAAAGTACTTTTAGAGCTTACAACAAACTCAGCAAAGTAAACATTACATGAAATCAGCATTAAAAATCATTCGCTTTTCTATATACTGATAATGGACTAACTAAAAAAGATATCAGGAAACCAATTCAATTCATAGTAGCTTCAAAAATAATATACCTAGGGATCTATCTTATCAAGAAATGAAAGAAAATTTCACAATACTGGAAAAAGAAATTGAAAAAGATATTAGAAGATGGAAAGACCTCCCATATTTATGATAGGCTGGAATAAGCATTGTTAAAAACAGTCCTGTTAGCTAAAGTGATCTACAAATTCATGTAGTCTCCATCAGATTCCCAATTACATTTTTCATAAAGCTAAAAGAAGAAAAACCCTAAAATTTTTACAGAAACACAAAAGACCCAGAATAGCCAAAAAGTGCTAAGCAAAAAGAGTTTGTAATACTGATGTGAAATTATAACGTATAGTCATAGTAATGAAAACACCATAGTACTTGCAAAAGCAAAAAAAAAAAAAAAAAACCACTTAGACTAACATAACAAAATAGAAGAGACCTGAGCAACTATAGCCAGCTGATTCTGGGCAATGGAGACAAAAATATATGTTGGAGAAAGATAATCATTTTTTTTTAAATGGTGCTAGGAAAATTCAATATCCACCTATGGAAGATTGCAACTAGAATCCTATCTCTTAAGCTATACAAAAATGTCAACATAAAATGGAAAAAGGCCTATTAATAAAATATGAAACTTTGAAATGGCTAAAAGTAAACACAAAAGAAACAGGCACAGAAAAAATGACTTTCTGAATCTGACTTGAATACCACAGCAGACAATAGAAAGAATCAACAAAAGGAACTAAATGAAATTAGAAACTTTCTACAAACCAAGAAAAACTACTAACAGAGTGAAGAGAGAACCTATAGAATAAGAAAAAAATGTTTGCCAGCTTTTCTTCTGACAGACAATTAATATCAAGAATATGTAAGAACTCAAAAATTTAACACCAAGAAAATCTACTAGCCCAATCAATAAATGACCAAATAAATTGAACACACACTTCTCTAAAGAAGTAAAAGTAATCAATAAGTGTACAAAAAGTCCTCACCATTTCTATTAAGGAAGTGTCAATTAAAACCACACTGAGATTCCATCTCATCCCATCAGAATGACTATCAGAAAGAATACAAAAAAACTGATACATGCTATTAAGGATGCAGGAGGAAAGGAACCCTTCTATACCACTTGCTGGCATGTAAATTAGTACAGAGATGATGGAAATCATTATGAAGGTTCCTATCTAAAAATAAAATGGCCATTTGATTCATTTGTACCACTCTTGGTATATCCTGGAAGTGAGGAAATTGGCCCCAGAGAGGATTCTGAGTGCATATACTCATCATGGCGCAGTTGACAACAGACAAGTTGACAGCAAGCAAAACAACTCATGCATACATCAACAGATGAATAGATAAGAACATATTTTCTATATACATTTACAATCCACAAAAACTGAAATTCTGTAATTTGCCAGAAAAATCGATGAATCCAGAGATCATCATATTGAACAAAATAAGTTAGACTCAGAAAGGCAAGTACCACAATGTTCTCTTTGAAATGTGGAACCTAGAAAAGATGATAAGAAATTAGAAGATTTATGATTAGGCAAGAGGTAGGGAATAAGGGGGAAAAAAGGGGAAAATAGAGACAGGTCATGGGAGTGTTGAATATGATCAAATATATGCATGAATCACCAAACAGGAAACTAGAGTGGCCAGTGGGACCAGGGCTTCAACGAGGGGGTGGAAATGATCAAAAGTAGTTCACTTGTTTATGTGAGTTTTCCCAAATCAGATTCATTTACCTGCATATGCACTAATAAAAAAAGGAAATCCTTCAAATCCCACTGGGATCAACCGTGTTAATCAAGGGTAGACCACTTGAGTTGTACCCACTCGTGCTGTAAGTGTCTCAGGTGTTCTGTGTGTGTGTGGTTTGCTGATCACCTAAGAGCTCGAGAACCACTTCACTCAAAGTATGTACAAGGTATGATACAAAAGGACAGTGAATGTTTAAATAAAAAATTTACTACATCCAGAGGACACATTGGTATTAACAGCTCTCAAAATACTCTTGCTTCAAACACAGTAATCTTGTCATTCTTACCACCTTCTGTTTTATTATTTTTATTAGTATGTGTCTGTAGTACATAGTGATTATGTTTCTTGTGGGAAATAGGTACATGTGCCTAATACATCTTAATTCCACTTTTTAAAATTTCCTTTCCCTTCCTCCCTCTTTCATCTGTCACTCGGTTCTCCCTCCTCATTTTTCTGTACATATTTGTATTATGCAATGTTTACAGTCCCTGTATGGAATATTGGAAGTGCTTTTTTTTTTTTTTTTGCAAATAGTTGTGCTGTCGTGATTACCTAGATATCCTGAATTAATTCAAAATATTTACCTTTTGGGAGTCACTTTGATTTTGGGGAGAGCCAGATGTCACATGGTGCCATATCTGGTGAATAAATGGAGTAAGCACACACAACAATATTTTTAGGAGCTTGCCTCTCCTGTGGGTGGCTTAGGAAGAAACATTCACTGCTTCACTGTATTTTTTTTCTTAACATACTTCCTAAAAGACACTTGTTGGGAACCATCTTATTTGGGAGAAATAACTGGAAGGTCAAAATTCACCAGTCCTTCCTGTCTGCAGATGGACTTTGGGCTCAACTGACTCCACTTCTGATAACAACACAACTCTGGGGGTCCCACATGCTGTGATGCTTCAGAGTGGAACTAGGCCATTGTGACCTCTGCCCTGCACTCTGAGTCTTTGTTACATTTTGTTACTGTAGAAGTGCCAAATAAAAGTTGTGGCAGGCTGGGGCCTGGTATCTTTTGCTACCCAGAATAGCACTGTTCAGGCCCAAACTCAGCTTCTCTAAGCCTCATTTCTACCTAGTTATTATTTTGCTATATGCAGTTGACTCACAGGAGACTAGAATCAAATACAAAGGCTCTAGTTAAGTTCCCTTCCCCTTTCCTTCAGGCACTCATAGAAGAAGACTTTCAGAACCATCTCTCAAAATGTTTAAATTTAATTTACACATTCATGATTTTTAATCACTCATTATACATCAGTATATTAAGGGAAATTTATCACTTTCAAAATTCACTCTTGGGCCGGAGGGTTAGCTCAGTGGTTCCGGCGCCTGCCTCGCAAGCACAAGGTCCTGAGTTCGATCCCCAGTAACCACATACAGTGCTGGGCGTGGAGACTCACGCCCACCAGCCATCAATACCACATACCACAATGCCGGGTGTGGTGGTTCACGCCTGTAATCCCAGCACTCGGGAGCAGAGGCAGGAGGATTGCTGAGTTCCAGGCTTGCCTGGGCTACACAGTGAGCTCAGAGCCAGCCTGAACTGCAAAGCGAGACCCTGTCTCAAAAAATAAATTAAAAAAAATTCTCTCTTAAATTCCCAGTGTTCTATGTTAGGAATGTTTTTATTGTGCCCATGCAGCCAATAAGACTGCAGAGTTTCACAGACCTGAAGGTCTGTGAACAAGACCATAAGCCTAGAAAACCAGACTTCTTACCATTTCCTCCCTAGAACAATAAAAATAGTTGGAAGATAAACTTTTTTCTAGCTTCAACCTGTTCATTATTTTGCAGTATCTTTAAATGTCTGTGTTTTTTTTACTAATGTGGTCCAGTTTTCATCATTATTATCTGTGAAAGAAATCACAGGTCTTCATTATGCAGTCATTACTAGAAGTCAAGGTTCTTATTTAATAGTATTTTTCTCCTGCTATTTTCCATTTTTATGTGTAGCTAAATTGTATACTATGTTTCTCACATTTCTGGAATGAGTGTAGTGCTTACTGCAAATTAGTAAAATAAATTATAGCACATCCTTTCATTTTTCTGTGCTTACATAAAATTAAGTTTCATAGAAAATGGGTTTTGTAAAATTTGAAGAGGTTCAAATTAAACAGTGTGGATACTGCACTGTGTCTGTCGTGGAGACAGCTTTACACCATATCTATGGTGACTGGGTATCACAGACTGCAATATATATTGATACAAATATCAATCATGACAATTTTACTAAAATGATTTTACGAAATATTTAACAATTCCTTAGCAAAGTGGTACACAGCATGTCCTTTTGTCCATTGTTCATTTATTTGTCTGTTTATTGTGTCTCCTTAAGACTCATGACTGAATGTCCTACTTCCTACTATGGTATGTGGGTTTCCTCCTGTCTCTCTTGCACTCATTCATTTGCTAATCTGTGTGTCAAACTTTTTGAAATTGTGAATATTTGAAAGCCAGTGAAGACACTTGGCCCTGCTCTAAATCTAAACCACCTGGAATGAGTTCCCCTTGATAAATCTTTACAAGCTATGTACTCAAATGAGCTGCAGAGACTGAGTTATTTTTGGAGAAACTTTCTATTAAAATGAATCCAAAGTATTTCGTCAAAAATGAGTGCTACATGACACAACAGAATTTTATTTGTGAAATGATGATGCGGAGGAGAAAGTTGATTTGGCCCAAGTGACTCAATAAGTTAGTGGTAGAACAGAAATTTCTACTTAAAAGAACATAATGTCTCGTTAAAATTGATTGCATCTAAGATATATTCAATTAGCACCTCTTCCATATATATGCATTCAAGCAAAATACATGCTTATTCCAAAATAATTCTAAGCTGTAAAATCGTGAAAAACTTTTCTATTAATAGTCTATTTTGTATAATCACACTGAGTTATTAATGACGTGCATAGTTAGAGATCCCTGTTGTTGGCATGTGTCAACCCAGGAATATGTCAGTACGTGAAGGACATGATGAATTCTCTGAGTCTTTAGAGCTTTAGAGAGAATCACCCTGCTCATATTTGGTAAGAAAATTTATTAAATTTGGAAAGAACCATTGAAGATAAGTAATATCTATGTATGTGTCACTAATGAGTCCCATCTGAAAGGAGAATACATTGTCACTTTTCCCTTGGACATTTTTTATTTATTTCTATATGGCAATAAGCAGAAATTGAGGAAAAAAGCAGTCTAGAATTCAGGAGAGTTCAATTTTAGCCAGATTATCCTAATAAATTGTCTGTGTTTTATTTCTCATCTAGGAATCAAGGCTATTGCATTCAAACATTTCAAATAGATACACAGAGTCTGAAGAATCCCTCATCAATGAATGAGAGACCCTGTTTCTTGTATATAGTCAAGAGTTTTCAGAAGCTATACCTTCCGATAGCACTGGGAAATAAAAGGGAAGCCCCATTTTGCTTTTTTTGTTTTGTTTTGTTTTGAGACAGGGTCTCGCTTTGTAGTTCAGGCTGGCCCTGAGCTCACTATGTAGACCAGGCAAGTCTCAAACTCAGCAATCCTCCTGTCTCCGCCTCCCGAGTGCTGGGATGACAGGCGGGAGCCACCACGCCCGGCATTGTGGTATGTGCCCTTGATCGCTGGTGGGCGTGAGTCACCACGCCCAGCATTGTATGTGGTTACTGGGATCGAACTCAGGACATTGAGCTTGCGAGGCAGGCGCCGGAACCACTGAACTAAATCTCCGGCCCCTTTGTTTTGTTTTTTGTTTTATATTTTTTATCTTTTTGGATTGGTCTATTTTCAGAAGGTTGTCCTTTAGAACTTGTCATTAATTAGGATGGCAAAGAATAATATTGCTACATCAATAAAATCCAACCTTCAAAAGTTGCAAAAGGGGGACACATCAAATATGTTCTCTGTATTCATGGGATTAAGAAGTCATTTTGTCACTGATCTTAAGGCGCTCATGATGGGGTGACTAGGAAAGGGGTAGAGGGGAGGTAGCAGGAGAGATGATCCCCAGGAAACAAGGAGATTTTTACTTTTACTTATTAATTCACTCTAGTCTGTTTATTCAAGGTGTGATCATTGAAACTCTATTGTGTACCAGAAAATGTGTAAGCAACAGAGGGCATGGTGGTGAGCTCTGTTGAGCTACAGTATAGAAAGGACGTGGACATTCACTCAAAAATATCATGTACATGTCATTAAAGTCCTTATATAATCCCCATTTACCCACAGTTTCATTTTCTGCGATTTCTGTTTACCATGGACAACCTGGTCCAAAAATATTAAATGGAGTTTTCCTGAAATGAATAACTATTAATATTCCAATCAAAAAAATATTCCAATCAAATGTCATACTGAAAAGCTTGTTGAAAATTTGCTTCATTTTTTGGGATGTGAATCACGCCTTTCTCAACTGTATCCATGGTGTATAGGCTACCAACCCGTTACGCTGTTAATGGTTATTCCGTTAGTTACCAGGTTAGCTGTCTCTGTACCCAGAGCTGAGGTTCAAATCACCCTTATTTTACTTACTGATGAGCCCAAAGTACAAGAATAGTGATGCTCCTAACTCAAAGATGACAGTGAGAAGACGGTAGGTGCTTTGTTTTGTGCACAATTTAGAAAAAGTAAAAATACGCCGAGGTTGATAATATGGACAATGAGAATAAATAGAAAATCCAGTGTAGTATATAGGGAGTTTGGTACTATCCACATTTCACGCATCTACCAGTAGTCTTGGAACACATCCCCTTTTTTATGTAACTGTTAATACTCAGAAAAGTACTGTGCCTGACTCAATGAGATCTGATGATGGTGGGTAAACGTGTCCGGGTGAGGTGGAAAAGAAAAATGAAGGAACTTTCGTGTTCAAAGGTCCTGAAGAGGAAAAGAGAAGGACGGTTTTAGGGAACAGAAATAAGGTTAGGGAGCCTGGAGCCAAGAAAAAGGAGAAACTTTGAAAAAAAGATATTCTGGGCTAAAGAGACTACATTTTTTTAAAAGCATGAAACATGTTCTGAGAGTTTCAGGTAATTGTATTTTTGTAGGAGCTTTGAATATCTAAGGAGAAAAATCGGGAGTTATTAGAAACGTGAGTTGAGTTTCTATTACAGAGAGGTTTGGATGGCAGGTTACATAATCCAGGCTCAGGCACCATGTGTTGAAAGGAGACTCAGAGAAGTTGTTGACCTTACAGTGTGCTTTGTCAGATTTCTTGCCAGCTGAGGAAATAACAAAGAAGCGAGAAGAAAAGAAACTTCATTCTAAGTAATGGGCTCCACGAAGGACGCGATGCATACAGGCCCTGTGGTGAGAGCCTGCCTGGAAGTCAGCACAAGTCCCGTGGGGCCTTTTATGTGGCTACTTGCAAAACCGTGTGAGGAATGGGAGCTTAGCCTCTGCCTTTTCATCACCGATGCCGTTTGTTGTGCTTTCTGCCTTTTTCACTACGTCGAGCTGTCACCCAAGCAGCACAAAATGACACTGGGAAAATAAAAGGATGTCTTTTTCAGAGGTGGGTTTTGGTCACAGATGACCATGTTCGCTCAGCAAAGACCAATAGCTCAAATGATAAACATAACAGGCTTGAGAGGTGCGGGGGGAAAGCTCCGGAAGCTCAGTGTGAAGGCTCACAAAGGAAGGGCAGCAGGATACCTGTGCTGGGAGGCAGGTGAGCAGAGCGGGGTGGGAGGCGTTGCTAAGGCACCGGTGTGCTCCACGCAGAGCCCTCCACGCGCCACCCCACTTCCCATCAAAGCCCTTCCAGTTTGTCTGCAGTTTCTACCCGTCGTTCTTCCCTCTCAGGGATACATTCAGACCAACTTGTCTCTCACTGATACTATTTCAAGCGTCTCCTGAATATGTCCCTGTTCTCCATAAACTCATTTATTTCTAGTACCTATGCTTACAGCCAAAGCCATCGGTCCAAAATGAAATCTGACCAGGGTAGTCCAAACGCAAAACCCAACAAAGTGTCTCTGGAATTCAGCCTACAACTCAAATTCCTGAATCTGCCAAGGAGGAATCAACCCGTTCCTGCCTTTGATCTTCATTTTTGCCCAAAACTGCTCCACCCTAGACACACACCCAGTGAACAGCAGTCTGTCTGCCACTCCAAGGTGATCCTTAATGATCCAACCCCGTGATTTTCCTTGTTGACTCGCTTTTCCTAGCAGTTTTAGCAGTTTTCCTTTCTCCTGGTCATCCATCCAGACCACAAGCGACATCTTTCTATGTGCTGCTTTGAGCTGGGCTTTAACCCCACTGAATAACGAACAGAATATTCCTTTTTAGCATGTATGTGTTTTTCACTGGTCTCTGCCATTTCAGCAGTAATGATTGTAATGTACTGTGATAATTAGTTAATGGACAATCTCCCCATTATTTGAGGGCTTCTTGGAGAACATGGCAACTCTTCGTTAGTGATCATTTATCTCCAGAGCCTAGCATGAGCTCTGACATCAGCAGTACCATAGCTAGTATTTATGGAGGATTTTATGAATAGGAACTGTATTAAAACACACTTTCAGCCAGGCGTGGTGGCTCACGCCTGTAATCCCAGCACTTGGGAGGCAGAGGCAGGAGGATTGCTGAGTTCGAGGCTTGCCTGGGTTACATAGTGAGCTCAGAGACAGCCTGAACTACAAAGCGAGACCCTGTCTCAAAAAAAAAAAAAAAAAGTAAAACACACTTTCGGTGGCAGAATAGTAGAGTCTTGATGTAGTCTTATCAGGCCCAATTTCTCATCACATAGAGTATGATCTGTTTGCTGATTCACAAATTAAAGAAACAAATTATATTCTTAAATCATAGACTCAGCTAAGGACTTGAGATGGAAGGAACAATTAGAAGATGGATGGAAGGCTGTGCGTCTGCCTTATGAGACATTCAGTCTATTTCAAGAAGTATTGATTAAACACCAGCTGTGTACCCAGTCTTGTACTAAGCAATTAACCAAGTGTTTGCTTCAGTAAAGATGCCCCCACCTTATTCAAGGTCATTCTTTTCAACCTATAAACGAAAAGACATTAGGATTTGGTAAATGTGTTTTATTCTCCATGCAGAAAAGATCGTGTAAAGCATTCAGCTCTGTCCTGCTGCCTGAATCTTGTGGAGTGTTTGAAATGCAGGGGGGTTACTCACCTAGGAACCGTAGGGCTCCAGTCCCCCTTTCCACACTGTCACTGACAGTACTTGGTCTAGGCCCTTCCCTTCTCCTTAGCTCAGCTTCAGTGTCTGGGAATTGGAAGAAATGGCCTAGGCAGCCTCTGTTGTCTCCACAATCTCTGGCTCCACAGACTCCTCCTTACAGGTTTCTCTAAAGATTCAGCTTTCTTTCCCCTGAATTGAACGAATTCTCCTAGTTTTGCGAATAGAAACACCAAGAGTCGAGAAGCTGCCAATTTAATCAGAGGTTTCTCATCTCTAGTTAATGAAAATGGTGTTTGGGTGGGAAAGATATCCACAGGACCAAGAAAGAAAGCTGTAAATAGCTCAATTTTCAGCCCCTCTTATTCTGATATTATGTATTTCTGGACAAGGTAGTAAAGAAGTTAGAAGCTGTTTTTCTTAACTACATTTATATATAGCGTTTAGGATAGTTTTAGCACAGAATAGAAGCTCCTGGAATATCATTATCGGGCATAATATTAATATAGGTGTTAGCTTTAAGAAAACTAAGACCCAGAGAAATAATATGACAGTTTCATGGTCACAAAGTAAGTAACCTCTTCATCTAAATCCAGAAAGGAAATAAAAATTAATGCCGAGTGCAAAAGAATAATCCACTTTCCCATGGAGAACCAGAGAGGTGCAATGTCTTACCTGAGGTTACACAGCATTCATAGCCGAGGCAATGTATGCACTGGGAATGCTTCAAGTCAAAACCTCTCCCTGTTGTGTTTAAATTACGAGATGGAAACTAGACATAAACTCTCAACTTAACCCCTTATACCTCCCTCAACCTGTGGCACTTGCTTCAGCTCGCTAAGAAAGTTACCGGAAGTTTAGAGATGAGAGTCTAACACTGTCAGCCTGTCAGGGTGTCTCACCCTCTCTCTCTCTCTCTGCATAATCTGTCCTTCAGCTCCTCTCTGTGCTCCTAAGGCTGGATTCAACACAGCATCCCCAGCTCCCACTCTCTGGTCCTGCTGAGGACCCTGTCTGCCTCCCCAAGTGCCCCTGTGAGCCCCCTCAGGAAACCTTGAAATCTCCTTTGAAACTGAGCCCCATATCTCCAAGCAGATGTCCAAGGACGCTCGCTGACTTAATGGTCTGATCAAGACGCGTGAGGATCCGCGCTATCTCCCTATCAGCCTTTCTGAGCATGCATTATCCACCCGTCCTTGAAGCAGGTCCCAGGGAGCCGTGATTAAAACCGTCCTGTGTTGGATAAACGCGGTGCAATTTTCCAAAAGTCATCATCTCGGCATTTCCCCCGCCGCAGCAGAACACTTCGCTTCCAATTTCTGGCCTCGCTCATTTGTTTTCCCTCAGACAATCCTGGCGAGGCTCTTTCTGCGACCTCTGCTAAGGAGAAGAGAACAGTACACACTTAGCCGACATTGTGCAGACACAGTGACAAATTGGTCTATTTTTTATGCTTGACAGAAATGGCCAGGGCAGAGAACAGGAGAGACATATCAACTCATAGGATCGTTGACCACCGGACGATAGAGCTCTGACAACACTTGACGTTTTTCTTTCTTTTTCTTTTTAAGTTTCAATCCTTGTAACTCTTCTCATTTCATCTTTTTTCAGTTAGTCCTGGAATATGACAAAATTGCCAAACTGGGCTGCCCTTCCATGGAGTTTTGAAGGCAATCTGCACAACAGCAAATTTATCATTATTCTCCCAGGCAGGATCCTCCTCCTGACCGCTCTCCCGAGCCTGATGCAGCACTTGGTAAATGATTTGGTATTCAAATGTGGGGTCCATTTTCACTCCACCCACTTTTGCATTCCTCGTGCCACTGAAGCCTAGAGATTGTGTTCTTACTGATGAGGGGTTTTTTTTGTTCATCTCTCTTGTATTTGTAGGGTGTGTCCCTTCTATGGGTTTATGCCTGGTGACCCTCCTGCATCTCTGTTTGTGTATTTTTGGTATTTCCACAACTTTTTCTTGCACTGTGTAATGATCTATTGTTTTACCTGATGTTATGATACTGTATATAGCATAGCTAGACTGATTATACTTCCTTCCCTGTTTGGATGTTGTAATGATGTTCTTTCCTCAAAGGTGAAATCAGAGTATTTTCTTCTACTGTATCTCTCAACCCAGAAAGCAACCAGAATCATGAACTGTAGGTAGGTGAGGCATTTATCTTTTGATCACAGAAGGATCAAGGTGGCTGAGACAAAATTGCATACAATAAAATACAAGGCAGAGCTGTGCATTTTGATATAGATCATGAGACACAGAGGGTGAAACCAGAATGATGACCTGCAAAAGCATTCCTCTTCATTGTACCTTATCTACAAGACCTGTCCCACCAGTCCCTCGTTACCCCTTTCCCACCTCCCCCAGAAGACTGTAGGTAGGCTCCATAGAAAAAGGAGCTCTGACCTTTCCATATACAAAGCCACAGGCTCTAGTGGCGTTCTCAGTATCTCTAACTATACTGCATACTCTTGAAGTTGAAAAGTAATGGCTATGTAGCATAGACACTTCATAGCAACACTCATTTTAAAATTTCAGTTTCACTACTCCTTTGTTTATTTTCCTCCTGGTTTTTTTTTTTTTTTTTTTTTTTTGCTCAGTACTGTAAAGCCTTTATTTTCTTTTCAAGATTCTAAAGTAGCCTTAGCTCTATTGATAAGAACTGGAAGGAAGGAGAGCTATCTATCCTCTGATGAGCCATGGAATTGCCTTGTTCAAAAATTTATGCACTCCAATCAAGAACACCCATAGGATTCAGTAAAACTCTTCAAAAAGTGTGAAATCACTTGTTCAGGGTCTTAGCTAGTCTAATTGTCCACAAGTGAAACCAAAAAGTTGGAATGCAGTAGTAGATTTTTTTTTTTGCCATCCTGAAATTTTCAGAATACAAGGCAGGCTGCAGAGCAAGTAATCAATGCCTTCAAAGAGGCGAGTGCTTCCCGTCTCTCTTTACTGTTCTATTTGGAATACAGGTTTTCTTCTCAGGTTCACCTCCCTCCTCTAGACTAGGGCTGACTAGTCCCTATTACAATGAAATTCCCAAGACAGGCTACCTATGTGTAGAAAGAAGAAAGTTTTGAGCTCAGTTTTGGACACTTAAAGACATGGTGCTGTATGCCATTCGCAGTTCGAGCCAGGAAAAGATTTCAGCAGTGAGCAGAAGCAACCAGGTCATTCTGTTCACTCCTTCAACCTGAGCATGCAACAAGGTTTTCAGCCTTGAAACATACTTTTTCCTTCAGCCAATTGGGGATTTGCACCCTGAACCCTGATAGATAAGAGCCCTAAAGGGAACCTGACATTTTCTTGCGGCTGGATTTCTGGACACACCAGTGGCAAAGAAGGAGGAGTTACCATAATTAATATAGTTGAACATTTCCCAACCGTTGCCCTGTGGTATTTTGGATATGGATGAGTCTTGGAATGAAGAATATTATTCTTTATATTGAAAACATCTCATTCCTAGCTTATGGGAAGTGAATAGCATCTTTCCTCATCATAACAAATAATAACAATAATAATAATAATAATAATAATAATCCCTACCTATTGCTGTATGTCTTCTTGTGGATAAAATTGTCCCTGAGTTGTGAACACCAGCTTAACCCAATAAACTGAATATTTTGGAATGAAACATATTCTCTTTTCTAATGATCACTTGCTCTGTTCACCAATGGTCTCATTGGAGAAATGAACCTTTGAAGTTTTAAATACTTTGAAAATAAGTGCCAGGGATGGAAAGGCCCAGAGCCTTTCACGTGTTAAGCAAGTATCCTAGGAACTGAATGACATTCTCAGTGTCAGCTTTTTTTTTAAGTTTTTGGCTTTGCTTTTTTAACTTAGTCTCTGTCAGAATATACTCTCTCTATTGTGGGAACCAACTGGTCCCCAGTGTTTGCTGCATGAACATCAGATGGTGAAGTCTTCCATTCAAGCGTTGCATGACACTTGAAGACCTCCCAGATTTTGCCTTGTGCAGAGCATACCAATTTCTGGTGTGATAACATTCACTATCCTAGTGGGAAACATGCTATGATCCTGTGTGAAGAAGGTCATCTGATGCAAGGTTATTCAGAAGGTGGAAGAGAGGAGGACAAGGAGGGAGGAAAGAAGGGAGAAGGGTTGACAGCAAACATTCTTCACTGTCATTTAAAACACTTAGGCTTCTATTCCAGGAACAGCCACTATGTTGGCTTCATGGTTAGTTATTTAACCTGCTATAATGCATGAAATGTATGTGTTTATATATCTAGCTTCCAAAGGAGGAAACTGAGTATGAGAGATGCTTCACTTCAGCCTAATTTTGAATCAATCTATGGCATCCACACTTCACAGAATAGTCCAACCATGGCTGTGCCATAGAAACAACATGAAGCCAACATCTTGCCACCATAAAATCACCCATGGCTAGACTACCATCTGCTGCAATCTTTGTAGCTCGCTTCTATGAACTTATCTTTTGGACTTCAACCCCCTAGGATTCTGTCACTGTACAGACAGGGACCTACTGGACCTAGAAGCATGAGGAGGTCAGGGGAATGGGAGTCCTTCACACTCATCCTGGTAGGACTGCCTCTGACTCTCCATAAACCCTGCTCTCTCAAGTCGCTTCGTGCAGCCACCACTGCACATAACACAATAATCCCCATCAGAGAGGCATTGTCAGCTTGTAAAGGCAAGGCAACACAGGGAGTGATGGCAGGAAACACACTGCGGAAGAGCCACATGCAAAACTCCATCTTCATCCCCTGGGCTCTTCCCTTTTCTATTCTTTTTGCATTTGTCCAGACTTGAACCACACTTTTCACACGTATCCTGAATGAGTCTCCTACATTTCTTCTCCTTCCTCCAATACTTTTTACTTAATAGATTTCACTTGAAGCATTTAGCATTTCACTTGGCTGATACCAGAACCAGAGCACACAAATCTATAAAGAGCTATAGTAAAGAGCGACCAAGTCATGGCTTGTTTTGTCATTCTGTACCGTTCCATTCACAACATCTATGTTCCTGCACAACTCAGTCCCATCTCAGGCAACAACACTCTGTTTCCTGTCTACCACATCACAGCTCGCTTAGCCCTTAAGTCACATACACGGGAAATGTCCTCCATGACCTCTTTGCTCCCACCAATTCTTCTGCTGATGATGCTCTCTGTGCATCCAGGATGCTCTGTTCTAGCAGCGCGTTTCCCTGATGTCCCTCTGAGAATGCTCAGTAATGGAAACCATTAAATAGATGAATCAGAAGAGAATCAAACATATGAGAGACATGATTTCTATCATGAAATTCATAGACTCTACCAAGCCCGGCCCTGATATCTACTGGCCTTCTAATTCTTCTGATAGACAGAAAAGACAATAAAGAATTTCACCAAATGCAAACAGGGACCTAACTTCTCAGCTCCTTTTGCGTAACACCCAACACAACATTCCCCAGTTAATTAGTCAACTAGAATCCCCACCACCACCAAAATAGCAGAAAACTCTGGATATAAACCATTCATTATTATGTGACTGATGGTTCTTTCTTGAGTAACAAGGTAACACATCCCATTCGCCTTCTGAACCCCACCTGGGCCATGAAGCAGCCCTCGGTCCTGTGTGGCCCCATCTCATGCACTGCTCATTCGTTAGTAACGGAGCAGCCCTCTGGATTAACAACAGACCAAGTCCCAAGGAACCGACGCACTTGTATCCAAGTCACCCTCAGCTAGTGTGACAGCTACAGAGCCCATTTCACTTCATCTCATCACCTAATGTATCACCTCACAGTTTCCCGTGAGGGGCGAGCATAGTTCAATAGGATATTTTAAATCACATATACATATATATGTATGTGTGTGTGTATATATATATATATATATATATATTTTATATATAAAGTTTTACATAAAACATGCATATGTTCTATACTATCTGGGATTTGGTGTATCCACTAGGGATCTCAGGATGTATTATTTGTATTGAGGGATGTTACTATGTTTGTATTTCTGTCCACCACACAGTCCAAGCAGAGACATGGATACGCAAAATCACACTCAGCCCAATTCCTCACAGCGGCTTTATCTTCGCGCGGCAGAAGGTAACACCAAAACAGCCCACTGAAGGGCACTGCCAGCAAACCTTGCTCTGATCTGCTGTCCTAAACTCAGAGGCATCACCTCTGTTGGATTAATTCTGAAGCAGCTTAGCACTTGTAGAAAAGATGCCATCTCTCCTTATCTTAACTGCCTATTTGGAAAGCCTGCCCGGCGCTTATTTCATCTGGTGTGCCAGCTGGTGTTTATGACCATCCTGCTGGAGTTAACTGCATACAGGGGACTCACCCCCTCTGAATACTAAGCTTCTCCGATCTCTTTCCAGAGCCAACATGAGATTTAACTCCTAAGAACTGTTACAATAACAGGGGCTCGTACAGCTGCCAAATGCAATAGTAATTCTTCATCCTGGAATTTCTTAATACTGCGTCTTCACCAACATCATAAAAGTAGGGGAGGGGAAAATGGCAAGACCCTTGACCTAAGTCATTAGAAATATTTCTTCAAACTTCATTTCAAATCTTTCTCTAAGGGGTTAACTTTTGGTTGTAGGGTCAACTTCCTGGCGAGATCAATTTTCAGGGATAATTGGACCAGAAATTGTATGACCTTTCCAAAGACCCCCTCTTTGTATTTATGCATTTTTCTCCAACCAACAATAATAATACTATGAAAAGATACAGGAATAACACTTAACTAAATCAGATGCAGATGGCTGTTTTATCAAGCAGAGGCAATTTTTATCATTTGTAAAAGCTTTTGTTTTTTTAAAGAAAGAAAATGGGACACATTCTGGTGTTTTTTTTTTTTTTGAGAGGAAAAAGCATATGTTTTTTAATTTGAAATGGAGTATTAATGGTGTTATCTCCAGAGAATTGCTGCGCTAGGGTGAACTGTAGAAAATGCATTCACTAGCAAGCTTTCTGGTAAATTCTCCTCTGACTCAAAGAGTTAGTGGCATATTAGATCAGCCTACCTTTCCAAGACAATACTGTACACACACGCTGAGAGTCAATTTTCTGAGACTCTTTTACTAGATCATCTTGTTTTCTTTGTTTATATTATTGATTTAGGGAAAATCATTTGGTGAATATTGAATGTTCCTATAAACGAGAAGATGGTAATATGTGGCAAGGAGACAGAGAGGGATATAATATCCCTAGGATAGTAAAACCTCATTGTGCATTATCCTATTTGAACCTCACCACGTACCTGAGAGTTATGGGCATAGAGGCCCATGTGCCAGTTTTATAGTTTGGAAGTCGACACATGTGGAATTTAATTGGCTTTCCTGCAGCGTCCTCCCTGCTCGCCTCTCAATTAAACCAGAGCTAGAAGATTCACCATTCAGTCTAATGTTTTTTCTGAACAAAGCTACTTCCATTCATCGTTCCGAACTTTTTTTTTTCACTTGTAAAACTCTTTGGTCTTCTTTCCCTATTTGTTAAACCTTCCATTCTGCAAAGCAGATAGGTAAAGGCTCCATTTCTCACAAGTTTATCTTCCACTGGTGGAGTCCTGGTGCAAAGCCTGAGACCGAAATAACTCACAGGCCATGTGCGAGTTCTCATGTGACACAGGCATGACTACAGGTCCATTTGTCCCTGGGGTGCAGTAGAATTGCCTATTACTATCTATCAGCCTGAATCTAATCAGTCCTCAAGTTTTAGATTTCAAGAAACATGGGGGGGGGAGGGACATTGGCTGAGAATAAATCTGAAAAATAGAGAATGTGGAAGATGCTGCATGACAAATGACTCTGCTTTTAAAATTTTAAAAATATTAATTTTGTAGAAGACTTTTCCCTTGATATTTGGTTCAAAAATAGGCAAGTCTGTTATACTGTACAGAACAGAATGATGGCTCCTGGCTCTGAGAGTACTGAATGGGATGCAATACCCAAGTGATCGTTAATCTCTAGCTTATGGTTTATGTAGCCTACGGACCACAGGTGGATGAAAACACTTACTGGTATGTAGTCTTAGAATGTGTACAAATAATATCCAAATGAAAGCAAAATGGTTAATGGGTAGATTAATATAGATAAATTAATTACATTAATAGTATATTATAATTATTATATAACATGTTATTCTTAACTATATTAATTAAAATACAAACTTAAAAATACTTTATTTATAAAAACTTTGTTTCCAACTGTTTTCTCCTATTCTCTTCTCTTTTCTCTTTCTTTGCTCCCCCTGAGGGGAGGGTGGGGAAAAAAAGAAGAATCACAGTATATTATGAATAGGTACACATTCTCTATGATGAGTCTGATCACTATCTATATAAAAAATGCGCCAATAAAATTAATTTTTTAAAGTAAATTAATTCCAATCTGTTGAGATTCCAATTTAGAAAAAAACATGTAAAACATGAACAATTTGGGTACAATTAGATTGGATATTTAGATGATAAGAAGTGCTATTTGTCATTAAGGTATGTTATATACAGGTACAAATTCCCTGACATGAATGTGATCGTGATGTTTATGAAAACTGTACCAAAAGAATTAATTTCTAACAAACCAGATATGTTTCCTTTCTGTTCCTTTATAGAATTGGTTTGTCAAACCATAAATTAGAGAGGAAATAGGAACAAAAACATTAGACATAAAATTGCAGAGAAGCAGAACAATAAAAGAGAATCACACAGTACTGACATACTAAGTGGGGGCTACTAATGATGATGAAATTTCCATCATTTCTACTTTTATAAACATGGAAGTAATTCACTATTGTTGAATAACTTAAGTGTACACACATCTTGCCAAATGCATAGCTTCATAATTAAAGTTATCACTTGGAATGTTTGAATGACTTCCAACTCTTCTGGCTTCTTAAACTCTTCAGTATCCTGAAGCTAACACACCCTTTCAAAATGTAAAGTGAACCAGGTCAATGTTTGTCCCTGAAACATCCTTGGAAAAAATCCACATTTCAGTCTCTAACACGGCCATGGGCGCACTGACAGTTCTCACGGCTGTGAACCGGGCTTAACTACCTACGCTTTTCCACAACAGCCTCTTTCTGTGTTATTGGTAAACTCTGACCCTGTCCTCCAAAGTCCATCACCAAGTGGCTTTTCTTACCTGTGTCTTCCATTTTTCCATCACTCAGGTCTCATCAGAAAGTCCTAGAGATGGAAGAAAGAGCAGTGTACCACGATTCAGCTCATGAGACATTCATGAAACAGTAGCTGGGTTCAACAGCGTGATTGAGGCAATGCAGATATAGTAAAATATATAGCAATATATATATATAGCAATATGAATATAGTAAGGTCTCATGCAATAGGAAACATCAGAAAGTTGAATGCTTATTTCAAGAGGTTATCTGTGTTCCAGTTAGCCCTGCAGATCAGAGGTCCGCCTCAGGGCCACACCCCAGGATTCGAGCTCTCACGTGAGGGACTGGGCATTCAAACCTAAAGAGTGGCCGGGCCGGAGATTTAGCTCAGTGGTTCCAGCCTGCCTCGCAAGTGCAAGGTCCTGAGTTCCATCCCGGTAACCACATACAATGCTGGGCGTGGTGACTCCCACCCACCAGCAATCAACAAGCAATCAGCACCATATACCACAATGCCGGGCGTGGTGGCTCACGCCTGTCATCCCAGCACTAGGGAGGCAGAGACAGGAGGATTGCTGAGTTTGCGGCGGCTTGCCTGAGCTACATAGTGAGCTCAGGGCCAGCCTGAACTACAAAGCGAGACCCTGTCTCAAAAGAAAAAAAAAAATCTAAAGAGTGGCCATCCTTGGTGTTTTATTCTGATCATTATTAACCACAGTTTATGGTTAAATAAAAGAAATCTCATGTTTTTGAGTTTAAAAAAGTCATTAATCTGAGCCATCTACAGGAAAGAATATTTTTAAATAATTAATTTATTAATACATTTTAGATACACATAATGATTGCACCCATCACAGAGCATTGTACTGGACGTGATATATTTTGTTTGTACTTATCTTTTCCCCACTCTTCAAGTCCTTATTTCCAAAATCTTTGGTTCCATTTTTCTTTTAGTTTTTTTTCCCTTCCTTTCCCTCTGCTCTCCCCTAGTTTCCTTTCCTTTTGAAAATTTCTTTTCTATTTCATAATATTGACTATGTATCCTGGCCCTTATTTACACTTTTGGCTTTCTCATACCAGAGAAATTCTGTGATAGTTGAACATCCATGTCCAATTTATTTTACTGAATTGTACAATCTCGTGGTATATCATTTATCTAGAAACACTTCAAGTTTATCCTTCTTTATGACAAACTATTACTCCATCATCTAAAAAACAGTCCTTTAATTCATTCATGGGTTGATGGGCATTTGGGCTGTTTCCAAAATTCAGCTATTACAAACTGTGCTGCTATAAACTTGGGTGTACACATATCACCGTGATGTGATGTTTTAAATTCTACCGGGAAGGTACTAAGAAGGGGAACAGCAGGCTTCAATCAAACCTCTAGTTTAGGTTTCTTTGAGGAATCTTGCACTGGTCTCCACAGTGGGTGTGGCCAAACCCTTCGGTACTTCCACTTATCCTCTCTCTCTCTCTC
>PVIC010006007.1:0-55639 GCA_004025085.1 Thryonomys swinderianus | reverse complement strand
GCCCAGCGCCTCGTGCACTGGGGACGTCAGTACTGTGGGGTTCTGGAATGGGGACCCTGGTGCTACTGAGACTGAGTGGTGCATGTGTGAGGAGACAGCATGGAGGACCCGCTCTCACCACTTCCTCTGGTTGGAGCTGGATAGCAGGGCAGTGGGTCACTGTGT
This sequence comes from Thryonomys swinderianus, assembly GCA_004025085.1. Classification (NCBI taxonomy): domain Eukaryota; kingdom Metazoa; phylum Chordata; class Mammalia; order Rodentia; family Thryonomyidae; genus Thryonomys; species Thryonomys swinderianus. Next base: position 55,474 of record PVIC010006007.1, on the reverse strand, counting down.
TGTCCTCCTAGTGGGTTTATCTGTTCGTCCCTGGCAGCCACAGGAGGATGGATCTGGGCAGGGGTGCCTGGAAGGGTGTGTCGTCTGGGGTACCCTGGAAATGAACGGATTCTCCCTACACCTCGCTCATTGTCCATCTGTAACAGCTATGAAGGGATATTATACACCCAGCATGACCTTTTCTGAGGGCTGAATGAGACAGTGACACAAAGCACCTGGTCAGACAGCCAGATGATCCGGAAATGTTAGATACAACTTTGGCAAGTTAGTGCCATGTGACGGAAAACCCTGACCAATGTTTAAAGCTATCAGAGTAAAAGACATGTGGCCCTGAATCCTCAAAACAGTTGTTCTAACATGGAACACACTCATCCCATCACCCTCACTGCTTCCTGCAGCAGCTCTGGAGTTCTCCTTCCTGAAGGTCTTTAGCTGCGCCATCCTGGCTGTCTCCATGTCCTGAATGGATCAAAAATGTCTCCCTCTCATGGTCATTGTGACTTTGGGGAAGAGCCTAAGGTGGATGAGGGCACAGTATCTTGGTTTTTTGTTTGTGTGTTTGTTTTGTTTTGTTTCTAAAGATTTTTCCAGACAGGTCTTGTTTTGTAGTTCAGGCTGACCCTGCGCTCACTATGTAGCCCAGGCAAGCCTCGAACTCAGCAATTCCCCTGCCTTTGCCTCCCAAATGCTGGGATTACAGGTGTGAGCCACCACACACAGCACCATATATTTCTACAAGCCTGTATTTCTGTTGGATGGGCCTTGGCAGCAGCATTTACCATATTTTTTTTTAATCACACCTGGTAAAGATACCCATGAAAGAGGACTCCAGAGCTGCTCTGGAGTGCAGTGAGAACCATGGGGTACGTGATTTCCAAGCACTGGCCAGTGTTCTGAGTGTCCTCATGGCCATGTGCCTCTTACTGTAATAACTTTTGGTCTGATCACTCCTTCACCGCTGAGATGATGAGCCTCTATAATTCTCTGTCGTGTCTTAGTCCCACAGGAGCTGTTTTCTTCCCTGGCTCCATGTGCTGATTATTTGGAAGGGCAGAAACAAGGGTTGGGGAAGAAGTGGTCAAAGCCTCTCCATTTGTAATCCTCTCCTCGCTGCAGAGGACTAAAGAGACAAGATAGAGTCCTTTCTCTGACACAGATTAACTCAATCCCACCCAAGCTTCCTTTTCCTTGTTTTCAACTGTTAAAATCATATAAAGGTCACCTAAAACACCAAACAAGCCCATTTCACAAGTGGTATATTGTGCTGATTACAACTTGTGTATTCTTGGAACATTACTGATTGCCAGCCCCTCTTCAAATAATAAATTGAAATAAATTGTCACCGTGTAGTTTTAGTCCAAGTTAAAGACATATCAATTCCCCTTTATACACAAACTATCCTAATTTTTAGTTATTTTGGAGCATAATGGGTAAGAGAAGTCAGATTTCCACAATATGAAAACAGCTCTCATGAGCCACCTACCAGGTTAGAATTCTCAGGGGTACACCTGTTCTGGCTGGGAAAAGTCACCAAAATCACATGGTGACCCAGGCATTTGATGTGAGGGCTCCCTTTGCACCCCCCGGCTCCAACTGCAAGTCAGAGTGGAGGAGATGAAGTCTCCGCTCCTTGCAAATCTTTCAGCTTCTCATATAAAACCATGTTGCAGCCGGTCTCTTAACAGTAGGCTGTGTGGTAGGTACACTGCTGCTGGAATCTCCTCCACCTCCCACCGGACGGGCTCCCTGCATCCTCCCATCTCAAATGGGCAAGGCACCGCAGGGTGAGGAGAAGAGAAAGGCCAGGGCTCTCCATCTCACAGAGAGTAAACACTGCATCTGCTCTGTCTGCTCTTTATTCCTTTCTTTTAAATAAAACTCTCTTCTTTAGTTACATTCCTCATTACAAATGCACAGCACCTGACACCAGCCACTTAAAGAAGGAAGTTTACTTTATCCACGTTTCAGTCCATAGCTGGCTGGCTCCATAGAAAGACAGCAGGGCCCAGGGAGCTGGCGCACAACAGCAGCTCACAGCATGGTGAACAGAAGTAGTGAAAAGGGAAGACATAGCTTTCCGGGTCACACCGGCCTCGACCCACCACTCTACCCAGGCCCTGCCTACCACAGAGCCTGCCACGGCCCCTCTATCCCACACACCTCCCACTGGTCCCCTTTATGACCCCAGGAGTCGTGAGGCAGATGTCTAAGCAGAGCCAGGATGTCCACGTTTTAAATGTGTTCTGATTGTCAGAGAGGAAATCCTTGCATTTTCTCAAGGAAAGCAGAGCATGCATGCTGCTGACCAACCATTCTCTAGGTTTTGCTCATTTTCAGGCTTTCTGAGGACAGGAAGGTGGAGGAAAACATGACTATTACTCTCACTTCAGGAAGACACAAGATCAAACTGAATGCAGCCTGGTGAGTACAAGGTGCGGGAGAAGGTGATGAGTATCTGTAGGAAGCAGCCCAGAGGGCAGCACGCTGGCATTCAGAGGAGGAAATCCTCTCCCCAGCGACCCTCCAGCCAAGCCGATTCTGTCTTGATTTCTGAACAGTCTCATCTCTTCCTTGGAAAGTCTGTGGATTTCTCTTGTTCATCTCACGCCTCTTGAATACCCAGGTCTCCCGCTTGGTGTATTATTCCTGCTTCTCCCTGCCTTTCCCCATAGTCCTCTTCATCCCTAGAAGAGTTTCCTCTTCATCTCTAGAAGAATTTCCTCTTTCTGGGTTTCCCTGTTTCTGGGTGCTAATAAAAATTAATGACATTTGAAAAGGATGGTTTCCTTAGCTCACCTTGCAAGCTGACTATCAACAGGCTGAGTCCCACCCTGATATTTCAAGAAATTACAGTGAAGTTAGAAGGCATTTTCACGGCATAATTTGAGCTTTCTGAAACACAAATTCAGTTATCAAGGGCAGGATTTATTGCACCAAACATAATGCGCACCCCTGGAATGCCGATCCAGGTGGCAGAAGATTGCAGGCCAGTAAGAAAATGGCGTAATCTGTGATTCCATCTGGCCCGTGAATTTCCAGTGGCCTTGCTTATAGATTGTCAGAACTGTTCATTAAGTTTGTTGTGAAACCAAGGGCTTAATATCTGTAATTTGGAGGGTTCAATAGGCAGTTAAATTGAGTGAAACTATTTTTGAATGACTACTCTAGTTTCGAAGAAAGAGCCGACCATGCAGCTCAGAAGAGCCACATCCAGGCGGCACCAGGAATGTGAAAGTATTTATAGGCCTTGCAGAACAGGGTTTTGCTCTGCCAAGTGCAGATACTTCTTTTCTTCTCTTTTTTAAAAAAATACTCACCAAAGCTGACCAGAGGAAACATTTCTAACTGAGAGGGGCTGTCAGGGAAGACCATGAACTTCAAAGGTGGACTGTAGTCTCCTTGTTTTTCTGCTTCTCTCTTCCACGTGGGACTTGTGGTCCCCAGAGCTGCACATGTTGTGGACAAGTGCTGCATGTGCAGAGATGAGGAGGGCTCGGGGGGGGTGGTGACATGGGATTCCTCATCTGGGGGGTCTGGGAGGACTCCCCAGATATCCCGTTACTCATGGAGGCAGTGATCCAGGTCTGAAATAAAAGCACCTTTCCTGGACTTGTTATGTGGGATCAAACCCCCAGAAACCATGCCATTTGTACTGTCCGGGGACATGAAACTATGGTGCAGATGTTGGGACATCAAGAATCAATGGGTGGTTGGCCGGCACTGCCCAAGTTGGTGGAGAATGTGCTGAGCCCCAGGAGCCCCAAGCCATTCTAAAAGTCCATCCAGAGTGGCTCAGGAAATGTCTGCATTTGCACAGAAGCATGGGAAGTTCTTCTCTAGGGCCCAGATCAGTTTGTGTCTGCTAATGCCGAGGGGGTTTTGAACCACTGTAGCAGAGATTCCTAGCTCTTCAGTCAAATCTGTTCCTCTCTTCTTGCTTACTCGGTGTTAATTTTTCTTCAAAGTGGCAATGTGCTAGAATGAAAGGGACAGTGACATTTTTCACCCTGTCTTTATAGCTCGCATGACACAATTACAGCCAAAGAGATGTCAGTGGAAGTGAGCTGGGAATTTCCGGGAAAGTTGGCTTTCCTGGAATAGATGACACCCTTTTATTTTTTATCACTTCCATCTCCTTCCTTTCTGGAATGAAGGCTGAGGTTGGAGGTAGAAATTGCTTTAGTTATCCAGAGACCACGAAGAAGAAAGCCACATATTCAAGGTCCTAGAGCAGAAAGCTAGTAACAGCCTAGGAAATACACCATTGTAGTTTTACCATAAAGAAAGAAAAATATGAAGCCAACACAAGGAATTTTGGCTTAAAACACCCCAGTCAGGGTTCAGCTCCAAATAGGCTCAGGGTTCTAAGAATATGCATTTCTGATGGTTTTTCCCAGCTCACTGTGGAGGGGAACAGTCACAGGATCACACTGCTAACAAAAGAAGAAACTTGCCTAAACTGTGCAATAGGTCAGAGTTCAAGGCATCATTTTTAACTCACATGTAAAGAGATAAATAAATGCTTAAGATATAACTACAAAGGAATACAGTGATTTTCTTTATTTTAATGCCTTAAGCTTTGACCTGATAAATTTAAACAAAACAAAAACACACCTGGGCTGGAGATTTAGCTCAGTGGTTCCAGTGCCTGCCTCGCAAGCGTAAGGCCCTGAGTTCGATCCCGGTAACCACATAACGATGCTGGGAGTGGTGACTCACGCCCACCAGCAATCAATACCACATAGCACAGTGCCGGGCATGGTGGCTCATGCCTGTAATCCCAGCACTCGGGAGGCAGAGACAGGAGGATTGCTGAGTTCCAGGTTTGTGTGGGCTACATAGTGAGCTGAGGGCCAGCCTGAACTACAAAGTGAGACCCTGTCTCAAACAAAACAACAACAACAACAATAAAAAACACCTTATATCAAGTAATCTAAAGTCTCATGACAAGAAACTCAAAGGAGGAAGAAGAAAAACAATAAGGAGACTATTAGAAATCATTGAAGCTGGAAACATAAATATTACCACATATGTACAAATAAAAAAATAGTTCATATCTATTTTTATTTTTTTAAGTTTTTGAGACAGCGTCTGGCTTTGTACTTCAGGCTGGCCCTGAGTTCACTGTGTAGCCCAGGCAAGACTTCAACTTAGTAATCCTATTGCCTCTGCCTCCCTAGCACAGGGATGACATGCGTGAGCCACCACACCTGGCGCATATCTATTTTTAAAAGTACTTGTTCTTTAAAAATGAGTAAATAAAACAATAAGCCTGACACAACCCTAGCAAGTTTGGCAAAGAAGATAAAAGACACAAATAGCAACATTTAGTAGTAATGTGACAGGCATCACTAAAGACACTGAAGGCACTTCCAACTAAGACCAGGAAGATATGTTAGAATGCAGAGTAAAAACACCAAATGCTGATAAGGATGCAAAGAAACTAAGTTTGTCATAGGTTATTTCCAAAAAAAAAAAAAAAATAGGTTTCTAAAAATGAAAGCAAACATGCAGTTACCATTTGATTCAGCAGTTACACACATGTGTATTTTTTCCCAAGAAGTTAATATTGACATAAAAATCTAAACAATATTATATGCAGCAGCTATGCTTGTAGGGTTTCAAGCCAGGAAACATCACACAAATCTTGCACAGCTGAACTGTTAAACAAGATATGGACCCAGGGCACATGAGATTTACCAGGGGTTCTGCGCACAGAGATAGCAGAAGCGACTGTATGTGCACGCATCTATCTTAAGGTGTTAAGCGGAGTGGAGAAAGTCACTCCCAAAGTCATAAGCTATAGAATTCCACTTACAGAAGATTCTCAGAGTCATGGTCATGGGGTAGGATGCCGTAATCACTGTTTGGAACATGGCTATGGAGGGAAAGCACAAGGGGAAGTCCTGAGAAGTTTTCAAGTTCTGGGTCTCGGTTGTGATAGTTAGACAGATCTACATACTGGTGAAAAGCAAACCACACACACACACATACACACACACACGAGCTCTGTCATGTCCTGTGGCTGACACTGTGCTGTGATTATGAAAGGTGCCTTCACCAGGATAAGTCACTGGGAGAAGGTTCAGGGGTCGCTCAGTACTAAGTTGACAAACTCCTGCAACACAGTAATTATCTCTAACTACAAAACCCCGGATGCTGCTCAGGAAATCAAGGAGCGGGTGTGGCGAGGTTCCCATGCAGGCCATGGACGCTCGCCCCTCTGTCTGCCTTTGCACAGTCTCTCATGGACGCACAGATGGGCGAGCTCTTTGCGAATGACCTGGACAGGCTTGGACCTTCACGCCTGGGTGCCCGCAGTCTCAGCCAGATGTGCAGCTCAGATTGCGGAGCTTTTCTGCCTGTGCCAAAGGTGCCCATGGGAGCAGAACTGCTGCCAGCGAACGGTCTGTAGCTGCCTGGGCTGCCATGGCCTCCGTCATCACTGTTCTGTAGTGCTTTCACTGGAGCTTAGGTTTCTCCAGTTTCTCTTCAGTTTAATTTAAATCATGGTTGCTGAACACAGGTCACTCTGAGCAGCCATGAACAAGGCCCCTAGGTCCTTTGGCCACTCACAAAGTCAGAAGCAGTTGAGCAAGACACAGACTCTAACTTGTAGCTGTAAGAAAGTTTGATGCCCCCTGTTGTATGATATTATCCCAAAACTAACCAATGTTTCATTAAAAAGATGTAAATAAGACAGAACAAATGAGTTTCCTTGAGTTGCTCCAGGGTCTGAAATAAGCCATGTGGAGGGTTGTACGTGTTTATACAAAGTCCTGAGTATTTCAAATGTAGCACTGACCTGAAAGTGGCACTCGTCTTTTGACCTGATAATTGTTCATAGAGTCCAGCTTAAGAAAGCATTTCAAAATACAGCATCAAACCATATGTGAAATGATAATTGACAATATTAAAATATCAGATGCAAACTACTTTCCAGAAGTATATGAATTATAACACACCTTCAATTACAGAAATTGTGTGACAATACACTAAAATACTGGAAGAGGGAATTACCATGTACACTCATAACTATACATATGAGGATTGATGGAGAAGTATGGTGAATGCTTAAATTTTAAAAAGTTATTACATTGTCATGAGTTCTCCTCATAATGCCTATCAGTGAAGAAATCAAGAAAATAAGCACATTTACAATGGTTCAAAACATTAAATAATGACAAACAAACCTATTCTGGGAGGTGAAAGACTTCTACAATAAGTTACAGGACTCTGAATAAGAAATGGAAGAGGACATTAGAAATGTAAAGGTTTTTCTTTTTCTTGGATCAGAAGAGTAATATCATGAAAATAGCATTACCCAAGTGACTTATGTATTTATGACAAGTCTGCTTAAAATACCGGAACATTTTCACAGAATTAGAGAAAGCAATCCCATCGCTTCTTGGCCTTTTGGCTAAGATCAAGTGTAGAGAAAGCAATCCTCACCCTAAGTACTCAAGCAACGCTGAGTAGGAAGACCAGGGCTCAGGGAAGCATAATAGCAGATTACAAGCTGTGTCACTATGAGGGTGCAGTTAAAACTGCCCATGTTACTCGTTGGAAAATCAACATCAAACCAACAGACCAGCACAGAATACACAGGCAGAAGCCCATGTGCCTACAACTTCCTCATTTCTTATAAAAGGGCCCATGGCATACACAGAAGAAGAGACTGCCTGTCTAGCCCTTAGCATTGTGACTAGAGGGTATGATTCATGCTCCCCACCAGAGTGGCAGGCCCCCTTGTTGGTATATTCTACCATGGCATAACTCTTCCCCCAGCTTTTATACTGAATACTCTCTCTACTTTTTATTTCCTTCAGTGAATGGCAAACTGGAATGGCCTTCTCATGCTCTTCCTTCATTACACCTGCAGGGGTGCCCCTGCCTGTCCACAACAGGCACGGTTGACTGCCTTCAGAGATTTTACATGCATAGCTTTACTCCTGCATCAACAGCATTTTCTCCCTATCTCAGGCCCCTTTCTTGCTGAGTCCAGGGATAGCATTCCCTTGTTGGTAAGTTGTACAGCAAGTGCCTGCACCCAGCTACAATTCCGAGAAACAGTGTACTGGGGAATTAAGTGAGTGACTATTCACAGGTGAGTGACTGTGTACAGGTGAGTGTGTACAGGTCAGTGACTGGCCACACTGACGCTGGAGGTCTCTCACCACGTGCACTTTCTCCATGTGTAGCAACTGTTTAAGACACGCCTCAGGATGCTTACGCTGCTCTCAGTCCATGGACACAGAACTCCCTTGTTCACATTCAGTTTCATCTTGGGTAACCTCGATTTAGCATCATCTGTGGGAGATGTGCCTCAGGAGTCGTGCAAGCTGCTTGCTGCTTAAGCTTTGGAGAGTTTAAAATTAGCCACTGTAGGAGTATTTACACCATAGACATTAGAAACCCAACAATAAGATCTGTTTTGTTTGGCCTTGTTTTCAGAGAGGCTGCTGTAAAGTTTATCCGCACACCACTGTGTGTGCTCACACTGTCACATGTGCCCGCACACACCTGTATATCTGTTTCATTGCATATGTGTAGTCTTCTACCCTACAATACTATAAATCCCATGATGCAAAATGCAGAGCACCTCTGTTTCATTTTTGAAATAAAATAATAACTTTCATAGAATATGTCCCATTGACTTCCAAAATAGTATTTCTGCTTAAAATATTGACTTCAGAAATTCTCTCAGGCAACCAATATACCTTTCCGAGAGCCAAGAAAATTCTGGCATCATGAGCTTAAACCACCCGAACTCTGAGCTGAGTAGACTTCTTTTCTTTATAACCTACCCAGTTCCAGGATTTTTACTATAGCAACACAACCACCATGTGAGGTATTTTGAAAAAGTTGATGATATGAACCAGGGGTGACAAAGTACCTCTATAATCTCAGCTACATCGGAGACTGACATGAACGGGACACAAGTTCAAGGCCACTCTGGGCAACACGACCAGATCTCATCTCAAAAAACAAAAGTTTAGTGTATGATCTAACATTGTAATTTAACAAATGAGAGTCTCAAACCAAAAATTGTAAATGTAAAGTAGGAACAAAATGTCACAGCCTGAGAACATCAATGTAATGGACATTAGGCTCACACCCCTCTGACGAAGGGTCACACATGAGTAGGAGGCTTCCAAACACCCAAAAGAACAAGTACTTGATCATTTATTTCACCATTGAGTAAAGGGATAATGTACATCAGCAGTGAAAAGGAATGGAATAAAAATTATTTTAATTATCTCCTGGTTCTGCATACTATTTTCTATTACTGTTACTGCCTTTGTTTCTACTTATTATTATTTTTTTTTATAGTACAAAGAAAAGAACCCAGACCTTTCGCACTGAGCTGCATCTCTGAACACTTTTATGATTTATTTTGGAACAGAATCTTGCCGAGTCATTAAGTCACCAAGGCTAAGTATGAATGTGTCATATTCCTGCCTCAGCCTCCTGGGGTTTTGGGTATTAAGCTGTGAGACACTATACCCAGCTACACAGTATTTTATACATTATTTTTACTTGACTCTTGTAACAAAGAATTCTTACGGACATCTTTTGACAAAGAAGGGACCAAAACCTAGAGAAATGGTGTCTTGCCACAGCTTTGTGTCCGGCTAGTTAATTAGCAGGTGCTGTAAGCATAGTTTCCATTATTCTCCGTGACTGTTTATTCAGCTTCATTTGGCTGTGATGGTCTATAAGGAAAAATTTTAAAAGACAGATGATGTCTTCATATGAAAAGACCATGTCTTCATATTTTGTCTTCTTCACAAAATCTCTCCTTGAACGAGTAAGGCCTCTCTGGCCTCTGCTGTCACCTCTCTTCCTGCCCTCCCCCCCTCCAGGAGCCAGTCTCCCCTGGCCCCTCTGCCGTGATGTTTCTGCCTGGAGCCAGCTGTCCACGGACTGAGCCCTCAGGAACAGTGATCTGAATCAGCCTCTGCTCCTTTCAGTTGTGAGGTTGGGTGTTTCCTCTTTGCTACTGGAAGGGAACCAAGACACTCTCCTGTCCTAAAGTAACCCTTACAGCATCTTACCATGTGTGTCAAGTTATTTTGCAAATAGCTGTTTCCTGATGTCATAGCGGGTGGCAGAGTGAATCTCACTGTTTGATGCTATGAGATAGATTCCTGTTAGGCTTGTTAAAATTCACAAAAATGTCTGCACATTCTTGCCGCCACATCCCGAATCTTTAGCAGAACACTGGAGATGCCAGAATGTGGCTGGGAACTGCCTGTGAATGATCCATGGAAGACTCACTCCACATCAGGGATCATGAGCCCAGCCCAACTGTAGGCAGAGACCCCAAACACTGCAGGCAGAAAAAGCCTTTGGGAGTGAAGGTGTTGTCCTCTCCCTCTTCGTGCAGGTGTGCAGGGCTTGAGCTGGGAACCAGGGGACACCAGGGTCCCTGCTGCCTCTGGAAGCCACAGACTGGTCACCAGCCCTGTGCCGGGAGCCTGAAACTAGTCCCTCCTCCTGCATCCCTTCCCTATGTCTCCCACACCTGGGTAGCTCTGAGCCCAGCCCCACTCCCAGACCCCTCTCCATCCCCTGCAGTCCTGGAGCTGCCTGGCTCCGTTGGCACCATGCCTGCCTCTAGGTACCCAGAGTGGAGTTGCTGAAGCCCTAAATTAGGGGGAAGGGTCCATCTGACAGCCGCCTGGACCAAACTGGCACCTGCAATCTGAGTCACTGCCTTAAGCTGTTCATTAAGTGGCGACAGTGACAGCTAAATGGCTTGGAGGAAGGACCCTTCTCCATGTGTCTGGGTGTGAGGCGCTGGTGAAGGGAACATAGCTAGTGGGATGCATGAGGAGGATGGGCCAACGGCTGCCATGTGTTCTGGCTCTGGTCGGTGGGGAGTGGGTCCCTCGGTCACCCTCGGGTGCGGAGCCAGGGCTCCCGCTGTTTACCCCCAGGGTGTTCTGAGGGACAGTGAAAACCTCCAGACAGCACAGGGCTTCTGCCAAACCTGGCAGGTACCATGTTTCTGTTGGAAAGGAATGAGTACACTGCTGCAGAGCGGTGGACAGGCTTCTGGGAGGCCAGCCTGCTCCAGAGACCCTCAGGAACTTGGAGCCACAGAAGCAGCCTTGTCCATCTGCCCTACAGGGTAACTGAGACAGAGAACCACCCTGTAGTTTCCAAGATCTAAGGATAAGATGAAGCCCAGCAGCAGGGCTCCCAATGCAACCCCTCTGTGCCTGCGGGGCCCTTGAGACACACAGAAGGGCCCAGGGTATCTTGGGTTTGTCATGACTTTGTCTTGAGTTGGACCTGGCTGGCTCCTGAATGAGTCTCCCAGCTCATCTGTGATCAGCAAATGGTTCCAGCTTCTGCCCTGCAGCGGTGACATTCTGAGCTGAGTCTCCGCCCTGAGTATCCTGCAGGATGCGGCCTGATCTCCTGGCAAGGAGCATTAAAGTCGCTCCTCAGAGCAGTCACCGATCTCTCCAGCATTTGCCACCTTCCCTGGGGTGCAAACCTAACTCTCAGCTAGAAACCTCTGCATGGGTGTGTATGGAATTATTGGGAAGTCAGAGGAACAGAGTGTCCATCTTAGCCAACAATCAAAAGGTGATAACAGGCACAGAAACTCGCCGGAAGTTGATGAATGCCTGGGTCCGATTCCCCATTCTAGGGGGAAGAGGTCCGCTTAATCCAGCATGCTCTGTTCTGACTGTCAACGACTGTGCAAATGCTGCATTAAATTAAATAAATTCTGCTTCTTTCTTCCCAGTAAAGGTGGGGGAGGGGAAAATGAGTAACACATTAAGTTGCAGGATATTAATTATACAGAGTCACATATTAAATGTTACACATCTAAGGAGCTAATTTTCTTCACAATGTTATTATTATTTGTTACTTGTGTAGTGCCACTGATGTAAACATACCGTTTTATAAATAGTTCCATAAAGTTTATTGCTCTTATGTGAATGTGCCATATAATTATGCATTTACCTTCTAATAAGCAATGCAAGAAGCAGAACTCACTTTCAGCAAAGCCCATTGCAAGCGCATCTATCTGCCTTTCTAAAAACCTCTGGGTAGCAGCTCCGTGGTGTTCTAGAGACAGAATTTCCATCGTCTGAATAAACAAGAGTCTTAAGAGAAAATCTATTTTGGTTAATTTTTTTGGTACTTTAAAGAAATAGGCCAGTCTTTCTCAGAAAGAGTTTCACACCGTGGGGTATTTTTTGGAGGAGGGGTATTTTTGGTTTTTTGTTTGTTCCTCTGAGAGGCTGATCCATCCTCGGCAAGTCTGCAGAGACTGCTATGCGTGGGTGGAAAGACAAACCACATAGAAGTTCTCCTCACCACAGCCAGGTCACCTTGCATACCGCATGGCAAATTTCTTCAGAAGGGAAAAGTGCAAAAAGAAGAAAACAGATGATTGAAAGGCTGATGTGAATTACAGTGTCGAAGGCAACTTTGTACTTTCAACTCAAGTCACCAGTGTCAGCAAAAATCCCTCCTTCCCTTGTGGGCGGCAGCCGGCACGGAGAGGCGGGACAGGAAAGCGGCCTCTCTCTCCCTTACCCTGCGGGGCTCTGGAGGATGAATTCACCCTATGCTGCCGGCTCTGAGTGATTTGCAGGCTAAATACATTAGTAGAAAGTCCTTTGGAGCAATGCAATTCCATCACTGTCAGAAATACGAGCAACACTGTGGCTCTTTTATAATTTCCATATCGAACATGCAAGACTCTAGAAACATTTCCTTAAGAGCACCTTGCCTGGAGGGATTGCACAGAGCCTGTCACCCACAAGTCTTTCCACCAGGGCTCCTCCAGGCATCGGCCTCCAGAACAGAGCAGCCTCGGCACTTCGCTATTAAAGAAGTGCTCCAGTGGGTGTAGAGGAGCAGGGGCAGAATCCCAGCCTCTGCAAGGTCGAGGCAGGAGAGTCTCGAGCTCTGGGCTCAGTCTATTCAGCTCAGCATCCTGGCAAGAGCTCATCTCAAGATAAAATATTAAAAGGGACCAGAGATACAGTTCATTGCAAGCCCTGGTTCAATCTCAAGTGTGTAAAGAAAAGAAAGGAAAGGGAGGGGAGGGCATGATGCTGACGTGATCCAGAGTGGGCTCTCTCCCCTCCCTCCCCTGGGCAGCACATCTGGAGCCAGAGAAGCCCCAGAGCAGACTCACTCCTGTTCTCTGAGGCAGACGCCTCGATCAAGGTTGTGATTCCAGGGGTAGACTTGTTTGTTTGTTTTTGTTTTTGCAGTACTGGGTATCGAACTCGGGTCCTTGTGCATCCAAGGTTGGCGCAGTACCACTTAAACTAAATCACCAGCTTGGGGGTAGATTTTTAATAGCTTGGCCTGAACACTGGTGTTGTACCAGTCACGTCAGATTTAACGTGAGATGGTTAAACACACTTTATGTCGGAGGTGTATTTGGAAAGAAGATCTTGGGAAGCAGAGAGAGTTTCGAAGCGTCAGAAAACAATATCATAGACCAGAAATAGGAACACATGCCTGTGAAATAAAAATTTACGAAGAAAGGAATCCACATGGGTAGCTGATGGTATATGTTTCACAACCCATTTCAAGTCGTCCCCCAACCCTAACTCTAACCCACATCAGGTCACAGGCCCCTGGCAGACGTGTCTTTGCTGCACTCAGTCCCCTCACCACTGAGCACCTGGGCTCCGCCTAGCTCTGATGGTTTGGAGCCTCCAGCACCGTCCGCTCTCTGAGAAGTCCATGTGACTCTAAGTATCAAAGACCATCCTCTTACAATGTATTTGCACAGTACACAGTGCTTTCTTGTGGTGCACCTGAAGGAAGCTAGACCCTCACTCACCTTTACTCTTCTCAGCACCTTGGGGTGACGGTGTGAGCACTGGTTAGGACGCCTTCAAGTCTGGGCTGCAGGTGCCTCTGCACATCCATTAAGTTTGTCCAAAGCCTTCTCCCAAGGTGGTCACCGAACCTGATGCAATCTACTTTTCAATAAGTACATGAGTCTTAGCCAATCACATGCTGCCAACTGTTAGAACCCTGATCCTGTAAGTCTGTCAGGAGCTCTGTGCAGTCTGGCTGTCTTTGTGCCCCATTTCTATGTAGTTTATGTACTTCCTTGTGTTATTTTTGGTGCAGTCTCCTTAGGGTTCTAGATTGGCCAATACAGCTAATTCAGATATGCAAAACTAGCTGTGTTATAGCTCTGTCTTTTAACAACTTCTGTGACACCCAGGGGAGAGAGGCTGGAGTCATTTGGGTATGAGAGGAAGAGGGGGAGGGACCCAGAGCAGATTTCCTGGAGAAAGTGACCTTAGTTGAGTGAAGAGCTCATTCCAGGGGGGAAACACTCCAGGCAAACGGAAGAGCGGGGACAAAGAACATGGAAAACTCCCACAAGGACAGTGTCCAGGGGATGGCAGAGGTGGATGGGGCATGGGCAGGAGGAACCATGCTGGGGTGCACCATTAGGGGACAGACCATCTGTCAGTAACGGTGGGCCAAGAGCTAGAGAGCCGAGGTGACAGTGGGGACCTTGGCTTCCTTGTGTGCATTTGCTGTTCTTCCTGGGGTGAAAACAGGGACCGAGGACAGGGAAAGGACTGAGCCTCCCTCCTCACCTCCTGCCCCACTGGTGACCTCAGGCAAGCACTCGCTCCAGACCCCACGACCCTTTCATGTTTAGGACACAAGTGGTTTTAATGTCAAGATTTTAATTATTAAAGTTGACAAATGAAAGGGTCTAGTATGAAAAAGAAGGGTGCTCCATAGTTCTGCTGAAGACCCACTTTGTCCAGAAGGCGCTAGTACATCGGCACAACTTTCTTTTCACCCTCTACAGTGTTTTCACTTGCAAATCTAACTGTGTCCAAAGCTATCAGAAAACTGCAGAGGAATAAAACATAAGCCATGCTTCGTGCCCCCCAGTCCAGTCTCACAGGCATGGGGGTATGCAGGGTGTTTTCTCTGCGCCTTCCCCATCCCAAGTGGGCATCTCACTGGACCACCACTCACGGGCATGGTTCTCATCTGCTCTGCATATCATGGGTGGTTCTCTCATTAGGTTCCATAAGTATCACCTGAGGTCCTTCATGAATATCCACCACTGCTTTTTATTCTTTGATTCTTCACATTATGATCACTATGGGACTTTTATTCTGCACTTGTGATTTTCCCCCCAGTGGCTTTGGGACTGACTCCCAGATGTGTGTGTGTGTTCCTGTGCCCATGCGTCTGCCCGCAGTATGGGAATGCTGTCCCAGGGGGTTACACCAATTTGTGGCCAGACCAGCTGCAGCAAATGCATGCTGACTGGTGAACTTGGAAGAACTCTCTCTTCTTCTTGGCTCTTCTTCTTTGCAGTGTAGGTGCTGCCAGAGCCCTTCAGACTGCAGCAGGCGTGGGTCTGCTCTGCTCTTGGGGGATTTTAAATCTTAGGCTGTCACAGGATGCAGCTCTGCGAAGCAGACAATGTTCTCAAGAACATTCACATACCAGCCCCAGATCCTGGTGTCTTCCTGTGGAGCAGACTTATGTTCTTCAGGCAGAAGTTGGGTGGAATGGCTTCATCCCCTTGCACGATTGAGAGATGGTTGCACCCTGTGCCCCATGGTTCTGTGTACACGGAACCCACATGGGCTCCTGGGGAACAAGTAGGACTTCAGTGCAGACAGGGAGCTGGTGGTGGCTCTGCATGGTGAACAAAAAGCTGTCTGAATACACAGGACCACCGTGAAGGTTCTGGGTAAGTCACGGGGTAGGGACAGACCACTGACATTCATGCAGAAGGGTCTCCGATCAAGAGTGGGATGTCTGTAAGGCCAATTCTTCCTTCTGCGGATTTCCTGAGGGCTCCTGGAGCAACCACTCCTAGTTGCTTGTAGAACAGTGCTCAGGGAAGAGCTGAGCTTCTGTAATCAAAGATACTGAGATTCAGCAGTAAGTTCCAGCTCTGGTTCCCTGGATGAGCTTAAAGACAGTAGACCTCTGGGAGCCTCTGTTTTTGTGTATGAAATGGGAAGAAGAAATCCTGCCACCATTTTTCAGATTGTAAAGTACACAGCTTTGGTGAGTTAGCCCCTAGTAAATTCTGAATGTAAGTTAACTTTTCCTTTTTTTCTATTTCATTACAAGATTTGGACAGCTTTTCATTGTCCCCAAAAATTGTTTTAATGTTATTTGTAATGAGACAATTTGGTAAACAGAAAAATCTTAATTGGCAATTAAACTCAGTCCGTAATTTTCAGAGGAAGAAAACAAGATGCAGACAGTGACTTTTATTTGTTAAACTGGACATGCAGCACCAGACAAGACAAGGCTACCAGCCGTGAGCACCTCCTGATAGGAACTGCGGTTTCCCCAGAGGTACTGAGAATGACCAGCAGCCATATTGAACAGCAGGAAGTAGAAAAGGAAAAACGGATTGAAGTAAAAGAAAATCTAGAGAAAGTAAAGATTGCCACAGAACCACCTTTAAAACCAGACAGATAGGAGACAATGGCCATTATCACTGAAAGAAAATTTATGATAGAAAAGAGAGGCTACTAGCTGGAGTTAAGTAGATTAGGAGGAAAGCCGTGCTCAGAATCTCAGTACCGGACAGCATTCTTCTACAAGTGAAACTAAATTTAGACATGGCCTATTAAAATGGCATAAGACAACAAAACGAGTGGTAATAGGGTAGCAGCCACACATGCAAGTGGAAACTTTCTACTCAAAGAAAATATGCTAACTCTGAAATAAGGTAACATAAATTCACATCAATTCGGCCAACAATAGAAGCCATCTCAAATCTGCCTGTGCTTACAATCATGGCATTCAGAAGGCAGATAAGGAAGTCACTAAGAAGCATGTATGCCAGCTGAGAGACCCTGCAGATAATGTGATTAATATTTTTTTAGGTATTGAACAAGCGCGTTGCCAAAGGAGGCTATGCCTTACAAGGCACTAACTCAGCAGAGGCCAACGCAGGAAAGTCTTGCATTTCTTAGTCATGGAAATTCTCCTGTGCAGCTTAGCGATGCTCCAGGGTAAGATGCTGAGCTATGACTGAGCAATTCTTTGTTCTGAACCAGTCGCTTTGCTGCTTCAACTTGAGGCTAATTTCCCGAGGTCACCGTGTTTCATGACACATCATTGCCTCCTTTCTTGCTCCTGGGTAGTAGTGAGCATACTCCAGGAGGACCCATGCACCTTTCTTTCAACCTCCCACATGCTTGGCCTCTCCCTGACCTGCAAACAGTGATGACTTTAATCTCCTGATTGTCTCCAATGCATCCATGTACTGCTGGAGTGGTTCTTCCTATGGGCACACCATGCCCCAGATGGGTACATACCTCGCCCTTCCCTCCACCCAGTGTGTCCACAGCCTCCCTCCATTCATCTTCTGTGCACCCTCCCCCACCTTGTTAAAATCTTCCAGTAACTTAGAACTGACTTAAACATAGAAACCACAGCAATGAACTGTCCCTATAACCTCTTCCAATCATGCCTCCATCTTTTCCTCCAGGTCTAAACTGCCAGTTTTGCCTGCAGCAAAAGACAGTTCTTCAGTAAGTCAGACTTCAGTGAAACTGGAAGGATGAAATCCTTTTCTTTCCTCACCTGGAAAAATTGGAAACTTCCTGTCTTCACATTGGGCAATGACTCTCAACCTGTAACAACCACAGACAAGACAGTCCTCACATACTGAGTGATCAGTATGTGAATCTTACTGAAACAAGATTTTCTAGTGTAAGGTTCATTTTGTTCCCACCTCTTACTGCATTATATCACCAGGAAATTTTTTGAATGAATGAATGAATGAATCTTGAAGAAGTTCAATTAAAAGATGTTGAAAATTCTTGATGGCTCCAAATACTTTGCCCACGCAGCCAAGGGTCCTGGCTTCCTGACCCGGGCCTGTGTCCCTGCCAGTGAGAAACCCTGGCTTCCTCTACTACCTGTCTGCAAGTGGCAGCTGTAATGATGTCAGGTGCTCTGTCTGTTTATTTTTCACCAGGAGTGCTTTTGTCCCGACAACTATGATTTCTAAAAATCGTAAAATACTATATAAATGATATTTACTATGCATCTTATAGGATACACAGAATGGTAGCTTTATTGTAGAAAGAAATAACACAGAAAATAGAAAATGACACAGAAAATAAAATAACACAGAAAATTTTTGACTAATAAGACTGGCAGGATTCTGCTTCAAGTCTGTCCTCTTAGTCTGGTCTTGCACAAGAACATTTTCCACACTGCTGGACTGGTCCATTCTCCTGGAATTTGTACCTCCCTCCAGTTAGAATTGTTTATCTCACATTTCTTTCACACAGATCCAGGAACTCTGGGATGGGGACAAGAGCTTCCTGCCACCGTGGCCAGGTGTGCAGGAGAATGTTAATAATACAGCTCAATGAAAGAATAGAACGATGCAGAGCATCAGCCCTTCTATCACAGGGAGGAATAAAGTATTTCTTTTGTCACTGATGTTCTTATATAGCTAGCCATTACTGAAGTGGAACTATGGCCACGTGTGGTTCAGAAAAATAGCTAATTCACACTTTGACTCGTCTTTGTGAGGTCGTCAACTAACAAATCAGAACACATTTTCAAAGATCAAATAATGCTGAACCTGTAACCAAGAGCTGTGGCTTTCTTGTTAGTCCATATGACTAAAACAACAGACAAACACTAAATCTTTTCCTTCTGCTGCCAGCAAAGTCAATAATAGTCAGCTTACTACGCTGTCCTTGACTCGCTCAGACTTTAGAACAGGACAAAGTCAGAAAACAGAGGGATTCCAGCTTCAAAACCCCTCACTGCTGTCTTGGGAGGGGGCTTTGTCTTCCGCTTTGCACTTGCGTTTTCTGCCACTCTAAAGTCAGCCCAGACTGAGCTCCAAAGTCCTTTGTGGAAAGTGATTCAGTGATCACAGCCTATCCTCCCTCCCCTGCACACTTTCCCCATCACTGTGCATTCAGAGCAGGGGCATGAATCAGCTCTGATGCGTGGCGCTCGGCAGAGGTCGTGGTCATCTTTCCCATAAGCGTTCAGCACCATCTCCCATTCTCTGAGCACTTGTCACATTCCGGTACTATATGTGTGACTCATATTGTTAACCGTGTGAGCTCTATGCTAATATTCCCACATATGAGGTGAAGGAATCGACTCAAGTTATACTGAGTCCCAGACATCATGCATTTAGGGAGGAAAACAAAAACCTGGATTCAGCAGCAAATTTGTTCAACTCTAGAATGTGTTATTCTGTGGATCTTATCACTAATTCACGTTCTCTAATTTTACATGTTAGTTATGGAGGGAAAAGCAATGATTTAGTTATGAAAAACATTTGCTCTAAAGCTTTAAAGCAAATGTCCCTCAACCTCTTCTTGATAAAAACAGATAGAGGAAAAAATGAGCAGGAGTCAACAAAGCAGCAATGACAACAGGGAACAGAAGGCAAGGGAGTATTCTTTGCTCAGGAGGACCCCGAGCCCTGGCCTGGGCTCCAGAGAGGGCCCTCCTCACTGCCCTCCTCCTGTGACAGCTCCCCTCCACACTTGCTGGTCTTTGGAGGACAGCTCTTTATTATTACACACGTGAGTTGCTGGGTTTATTGTTCAGTTACAGTGGAAAAAATACCAGGCTTCCTTGTCCCTTCCCTGGAAAAGCCCTGTGCAGCTCAGAGGTGCTGCTAGAATCCAGAGAACCTCTCCAGAGCTTTAGGCACTGCAACAGAAAGCGTCTCCCGCCCCCTGGCTTCTCCTGGCACCCATCAGGCTGCACCAAGAGCTCTTTCCACGATAGCAACTATTTTCCCAAGTTAGTTCAAAAACTTCTATCAAGTGAAGCTGGGTCTGTGTAAGAGGCCGCAGTTGGCTGACTCAGAGCTATAGTCCAGGGGATGGAGCAAGTGTGAAAGCTGAGTGTATCGTGTGTTCTCTTACACAGCCCTCATCAAACTGAAATCATGAGATGACTATTGTTTCTGTCTTTCCATTTTCCAAGTAATGCTTTGACTGCTGCTCGAGTTTAGCCTATTTTTGCTATTTTGTTTCTGCATTAAAGTGCCAAAGAAGCCTTTGTAAATTTCACCAAAGTTGCCACGTCCCAAAAAAGACACAAACTTTCCCAAAAGATGCTGCAATAAAGATTTTGGTGTCCTAAAAATTTCAGATGTGAGTAAAATAGGAAAACAAAATTAGAAACTTTCTATATTTTGGAAATCATCTATCATCCAAGAAATAAATTTTAACTGTATTTTGGTTTTATTAGAGCTGGCACCTCGTGGCACAGTTCCGTTTTCAACCAGATGCTATAAGGTTGGTAAACTGTACCTGGGCACCCAATGAAGATAGCAAATCATCTTTCTAAATACAGTTTTACCTGCCACCACCCTTCGTGTTTATGCGGTGTCTACTGCCCACACCACGGCAGTGTAGAGAAGCTGCTGCCATGCCCAGGTTGCCCGTGCAGCCCGACTCTCTGTGGCCCTGGTAACTAAGCCTGGGACCTGCACGCTGAGCGACACCCCCAGATCCTTCCTTGAAACTTGGTACATCTGTGTGATGCATCGTGAATCATTCCTCACGGGCAGTTGGCACATGCACAATACATATGCTGCATCTCAAAATAAATTTCAAAGGCCAGGGACGCAGCTGAGTGTAAGGGCTCTGCCCCCCCCCCATTGTGGCCTAAATCAATAAGCACCCTGCTGAGGCTCAGGGGAGAGCCCTTCCCACTGTTTCTAGTCCAGCTACAAATCCTCTGATCTGCTAGTTTGCTTCAGGTTATTCTTTAAGAGGTTAAAAAATGAGGAAAGATTATTTTCGAGACAACTAGTATGGTAGGATGTATTTGGGAGTGACAGTAGTTTAGAAGGTTAAGGATTAGACTTAGTACTATTTCAAAAATCTGTAAAAGCTTTTGATATGTGTGTGCACAAGTGTACCCATGTTTGTGTATGTGTGTATGTGGTACCAGGGATTGAACTTTTCTTCTCCAACTCTTTCTAAAAGTGTTTACTTTGGGATGAGGCCTCTTTGAGCTGATGAACTGCCTGTGCTGGGACCAAACTTGCCACCCTCCTGCCTCTGGTCTTAAAAATGTAGTGTCACCAGGCCCGGCCAGTGTCTGTTTTATTTAAAGGGAGAGACCGCACCTGAGAATCAGAAGTTGGAGCCCAGCAAGGCAACTGAGCAGCTAGTGGAGCAGACCCTGGCTTAAAAACTCAACCCAGACAAAACTATTGCTATTCTTACTGGAATTCAGTGAAAATGTCATGGTGGAAGTGATGCCAAGGGGGAACGGCTAGACAGCAAGTGGGGTGACACGTGCTGACACTGGGTTCCACAGGACTGGAAGATGGGACTCGCAGGTGCCTGCAAGGTGGGCGGCCCAGACTCGGGGCTGTGGTCATCCAGTGTCCTGCCGCCTGGGCCTCCAGGCCCAGCCCTGCGCTGGAGGCCACAGTGCTCCTTGGTGTCCCCAGCACTGTGGCTTCTAGCACCAGGCCGGCTGCCTTCCTGGGGCACGATGGGCTGCAGGTGGGACACAGGGGTGGCACGAGGGTGTCGGAGACACCAGAGGTGCTGGCCTGGCCGCAGCATCCACACCTGCGGGGACCTTCCCGGCCTCACCTGCCTGAGCGGAAGGACCAGGCCAGGGAGGCTGGGGATGGAGGCGCATCTGCTGCAGGCCGACAAATGGTCCCTTCTCCCTGGAGATTAGCATGCAGGGCCGGGGGAGCAGGGCGCACAGCTGGACACCAGCTTCTGCAGGGCGCTTGCAAAGGGCTCCCTCACAGCTGGAGAGAGAATCGCCTGCGCCACTGTCTGACCATTGTGAACTGCAAAGCGTCCTTCTTTAGGCGGAAGCAGAAGTTCACCCAGCTGTCAAGTATTTGAAATGTAAAAAAGCCCAGAGCCGGTGGGGAGTGGGGAGCAGCCGCGTCAGAGGAAATGCAGGCTGCCGGGGGTGGAGGAAGCCACCCGTGGGCTGAGAAGTTCACTGGGAGCCATCAATAAGGCTTTCAGAGAGCGGGCAGAAAACAGTTCCGGAGGGAGGAGGGCCAGCCGCGAGCGCGTGTGTCTTGTCCTGTCACTGCTCCTGGGAGGGATGGCGGGTCACCCAGAGCTGGGGATGCCAGCGCTGTACCCACCACCACCCACGGACGCTGCGCCAGATCTGTGGTCCGAGGGGTGCTCTGAGCCCTGCACCCCAGCCCCGCTCTCCGTGTCAGTGGCCCTGCTTGGGAGCCTTTGTCCGCCCGAGTTCTCATCCCTCAGGTTCCCCTGTTCCCCGGACGCCCCCAGCCCCATTCGGGTCTCCTCTCCATTGTGCCCCGATTCCCACTACGGGCCTCCTTTCCCCTGGGGCTTCTGCCGACCTCCTCCGGATTCTCACCACCGGAGAGCCAGGTGTGAGCCCCACAGACCTGAGCAGCGTCAGGAATAGGCATCAAACCATCGAACCCCGGGACTTTGCAGATTCCTGCTGTGGATGGGGGCAGGGTGGGGGATGCCAGAGGCTCATAACCCCCCCCCCCCCGTCCAGCCTCTGTGCCCCCAAGACACGTGCCCATGTGTGCTCATGCAGAGTCTCTGTGGGTTCTCTACAGGCAGGAATTGTGTAGTTCCCCTGCCCGGCCCCCAAGCTGGAGGTGTCTGGCTCCTCTGAAACCGCCGTATTTTTTAAAATTTCTATTTCTAGCAGCCTGTTTGCAGTGTGTGGCTCTGCACTCACTGCGGACAGCTGGCGCATGTACCGGACTTGTCTTCATTTTTTATTTCCTTCCCTCCCTCCCTCCTCCCTCCCTCAGTCTCTGTCAGTCTTCTAGGCAGGTGATTAGACACTGGGGACCTGGGACAATAGGGAGGACCACAGTACCACGTGGTCCAGTTCAGCAGAGAGTGACTCCGGTGCATCAGCCACCTAGGACCCGCCAGGGCTCAGACAAAGCACAGCGGCAGAGCTGTGAGTCGGAGACTCTGATGATTCGAAATGGAACAATGGACCCCAACCGCACCTCACAGCGGGACTGCCCGGGCCCCAGGAAGGGTGGGGCTCAGTGTCCCCAGCAGCGTCCCAGGGCTGCAATGGGTGGAGACACGGGGCGAGTCATCGTGCCCCTTACCATAGCCCTCTATTCCTCCTCCTGCTGGGCCTACAAGGAGCGTCTTTTTGTTTCTGTTTTCAGAAGTGAGGAGTGGACCCCGGCCTTCACACTGAGCCGCACACACCCTTTCATGGGAAACAAGGTCCTCATGGAGCTGCTCAGTGGCTTACACTGGGCTTGAACTTATGACTCTCCTGATTCAGCCTCCTACCAGATTGCTGCTATCCACATGGGGGGCACCACACCCAGCTCAGAAGGGCCTCTCTGGTGCCCCAGTTTGCTCCCTGGTTCTGGCCCACCTGCTGGGAGAATGAACCCTACCCTGAAGACCCTTCCTCTCCCCTCAACAGCCTTGGAGCACCCATAGGACTGCAGAATGCAGGCTTCCGCTGCACTGCCTCCCCTGGCCTCGAGATGCTAGCGAGCACCCAGGTCTTGCTGTACCCCTGAGCTCCCCCAGAAGCCTGGCTCCCACCCCAGCTTCTCCCGGCCTCCCCCAGGGCACAGGACAGTCCTGCCTTGCCATAGTCTTGCCCACTGTCTTCCTTCGTTCTGGAACAGGACCTTGGCCATCTGTCACTGTCTCCACAGAACTGTCCATCTGACCATTTGGTGAAGTTTTAATAAATAAGTTCCCAGGCAGGAGAAAGGCCCATGTCGCAGGAAGCTAGCATCTCGGTGTGTTTCATTTCCCTGCTCCCAGAGGAAGCTTTGTGAAGGAAACAGAGGGGGCGGGACACGCTTCTTCCCACAATGTAGCGATGACCCCGTGGGAGGAAAGAGACAGCAGTGAGTAACACAGAGCGCTCAGTGACCTCGGAGAGCTGGGGTAGGGACTGTGCGGGTGTGTGTGTGGGGGTCCTACACCCAGCTGGCTGAAGGGAGAAACAAAGACACTCAGGCAGTGATGTCCATGCAGAGACTTGGGGTTTTCAGCCAGGGCAACATGTCAAAGACAAGCAGGGAATATTCCAGCGCTACATTGGGTCACTCGCGGGATGCAGCCTGGTCTAGCTCCTTGCTCCACACGGAGAGTCCATCTGTCGCTTGATCTAAAGTGTCATATTTATTGTTGCTTTATTTTTATTTTGTTTCTTTGCCTGTAGATAGGACAACTTGAATTCGGAAACCCATTTAGGGGTTTGGAGTTAGGAGACACATTGGGAAAGGTGGGCGTCTCTAAACTGAGCCGCGAGGCTCTTCAGTGGGGTGCAGCTGGGGCTGTGGGACACGGTGACCGGAACGCAGGTCAGTGGGTAGCAGAGAGGACAGCTCACAGAAGCGGTCAGAAGTCACGAGATGTTCCACACCGCAGGCGGGTTTTCTAGATTGTCCCTGATGAGGGATTCTGTGGAAGTAACAGGGCAAGAGAGCAGGAAGATCCCAGAGACAAGGGTCCTGGTGCCCGTGGACTTATAAAGGGAGGTGCTGAGCACCAGTGAGCTGGAAAGCCCGGAAGTCAGGGCCACCCAGGGGTTGGGGGCTTGGGGACCCTCGCTTTAGCTTTTCTCTTGATCACACTCAATTTCATGGTAGGAAGCCAAGGCAAAAATGGACATTTGGCTATGACCATCCATGAAATGCAAATTTTATGTGTGACTTTATGTGAAGTAAAGCTCCACTGACACTAGAAAGCCTCAGACTCCTTGGACCAAGTGACCCAGAAAACCTTGTCTAAGCAAAGCCTCACTTTTCTCCTCCCCAGCCACCTTTTATTTACAGCCTCACAGAAGGGCCCCTTATCTGGATTTCGTTACAGCACAGTGCCATCTAGTGTCCGATCTGGCCAATGCCAAGAGGAGCTCCCTGGGGACCAGGCACTTTTCTACTCAGAAACCCATCAGCTGGAAGCGAGGCTTCCAGGACTGGAGCGCAAGTTGGTCAGAGTGGGTTTTCAATTAGATCAGGCTTGATCCCGGCCCCATGAACATCTCCTGCACACTTTTGTTTTGACTGGGGTTTATAGTTGATTATACTACAATTATTAGAAGTTGGATTATTAGTCTGATTATAAAATCATTACATTTTCTGCAATAAATGTACTTATGCCATGGTGTGTTGGTCTGAAATTGAAGTCGGTGGAAGATGGAATCCTCAGACTCCACATTCAGAAAGCCAGAGACAAGGGGCAAGTCTACTGGGTCTAGAGGATCTTCCAACCACGTGCAGCCCGGCAGCAGGAAGTTCGAAGTCCACCCACGTCCCTGCCGCTGCTGTCCGCTCTGCAGGCAGTCACGGGTCAGGACACCTGAGCCTGGGAACTGCCCCAGTAGCTGCCACGTGAGGTCGCACTTTTGTGTACCTGTTTATCCAGAGGCACGATGGGTTTTTCTGTTTTATCCTGTTTACCAGTTTGAGGCATGTGTTGCTTTGTCCACCTTGGAAATGGGCAGAGTAAGGCCCGGAAATGGAGCGGCACAAGGTGGAGCCCAGTGTGCACCTCGAGCCGGGGCGCTGCGGGAGAAAGCCAAGCCCACACTGCTGGCGTTTGTACTCAACATCCTCTGAACATAAGCACCCTTCAAAACGAAGCATCCTTAACAATTTAACCCTGAAGACACAGCAGCTGCCCATCCGAGGACATTAGTGTTTATGGTCTCTCTGTGAGCCCCGGACGCAAGAGCTCGATCATGGGATGGAGGGAAAGTGCCGGTCATGGATCGTCAGCTGGTGTGGGAAGAGCCTGTGAGCATGTTACAGCCACACACCCACTGTATGTGGTGTGCACGGTCCAGACATGGCCGAGAAGGCTCACAGATCCTAGGTCTGGGGACCTGGGCTGCAGCCCAGGGGAAGGTCAGTTTCTTTGCCAGCCTCCGCACAGGAGCGAAGGCCCAGGGGTGCTGTTCGCACACCCTCTCCCTCCTCCTCCTCTTGTCTGTTCTTCCCCCTCCATGTCTGTGTGCGACGCTACCTTCCAGAGCAGCAGCTGAATCATCAGCTCGAGAGACAGAGGAGTCAGTCTCAAATCACCACTCGATCTTCGCCACACTTAGAAATCGCTCAATTTTAAACACATATTCACACATCCACTTGGATAAAATCACAGGCAGATAACAAGCACATCTCTTGAAAGTAAGATGCTGGGTCTTATCCAAGGAGTGTCTAACCTCCAGTGCTCTGTAGTAGGCTTTGCGGGTGAAGATGGCACCCTGCTCTCAGACTCTGGGCCAGGAGCTGGGCTGGGTCTGAAGCCTTTGATGTATACGTAGAGGCCAGAGCTGTGAGCTCCCCTGAGCTCCCCTCCAGTTGCTCCTCCCTCCACTCCACAGTGGGTGGAGGACATTTTAAAGAAGGTGTCTCCACTCACTAGTTCTCTGATCTGTCTGGTGGTAGAAGCCATGTGGGAGTTTTTTTGTAGAGAAGTCCCATTTGACCCAGGTGTTCCCCTGCTAGGTATCTTCCCAAAAGAATTAAAAGCACATATCAGAGAGATACATGCATACCTATGTTAACAGCAGCACAGTTTGTAATAGCTAAAACTTGGAAATAGTCCAAATGGTTATCAACTCAAGACCAGATGAAGAAGATGTGGTTTTTGTATCAGATGGAGTACTGCTCGGCCATAAAGAATGATCAATTAGAGACATTTATAGCTAAATGGATGTACATTCAGGCCATACTCTTCAGTGATGTAAATAGGACACACATGTGTAAATACATAATTGTTTCTCTGGTGGGAGAAACACCAAGAGTGATGAAGACCAAAATGTATATTAGACATTGTGAAATAGGAAAAGGGTCAAAGGGGAAAGGGAGTAAGAAAGGGGTGGAGGAAAGGGAAGAAGGGGAAGAAAAATTGGAGAAAAGAAGGGAAAAACAGACAAAGCTTTTGTAAAAGGGAGAAGTGGAGATGTGGAAAGGAAGGAGGGGGGAAAACAACAACTAAGATACATCATGTATAGGGACAAATTCCCAGTTATAAAGGTAATCATAATGTACACTTAAAGTACACGAGTAAACTTATGGGGAGAAAAGAAAATAGGTAAAGACACAAGGTCTATTTTATCTGAATGTTAAAAATAAAAAATACACGTTTCCTTATGACCTTTACATTAACATTCAGCAAACTCTGGATGGGGTATCATGCAGGTATTCTTTGGACAATGCTGGCAGTCGCGTAAGAAGCAGGGGACTGAGCCACACCGGAGCAGGTAGTTATAGCGTGAGGGCAATGAGGTCAGGGTTGCGGCCATAGCTCCATCTACAGAAAGGAAGAGTCCCTCATGTGGACACGTCTAGGCCTTCTCTCAGATCCCCAGGAGCACCAGAGAAGCTCAGGTTCCAGGCCAGGGGGCAGAGGAAGCCAGGACCACTGAAGCTCAGGCCCTGCCCCGAGTCAAGCTCAGCCCAGCATCGTGTCTGCTGGACAGAGAGGCTGGCTGCATCCCGGAGGATCTTCATTCAGAGCCCAGAAGACAATGAGGAGCTGGGGGAGAGTCTTCTTCATTTTGCTCCTTTCCTGGCTCGGATCCCTACCCAGTTCTGGATGGAGGCGCTGAAGCTGCTGAACACCTTCAACCCCAAGTGAGACCCCAAAACTAGCCGGGGCAAGACTGTGTGTCTGTAGACCCAGCCCTATCCTGAGATGCTGTAGTGTTGGGTGTGGGTGTCTGTCCTGATGGCTGGTGTCCAGCCGGGCCATTGGACAGCCTGCTGTGTGGTGGGCAGGGACCGATGCCAGGTTGCTGGCCTCTCTCCTGGTAAACGTGTCTTCCCCCCACTCCCTGCCTTTTCAGCACATCCCCTTGGCCTGACCCCCGCCATTGTTCTCTGGAACCTGGGGAAGGTAGTTCTGGGTGCTGATGAATTCGTTTCTCGACTCTATGGCAAACATGATCATGTATGAGGAATCGGGTGAGATGGCTGTGAGGTCAGTGCTGCGAAGGGGCCAACACCCTGCTCTCCTTGGGGTTATCTCAGGAGCCCCCTTCCTCCTGCCACACGAGCCCCATCTGCACAAACCCTGGATGGCGACTTTACTCTGTCTGCTGCCTGGTCTATGGGCCAACTGAGCACTGGGTCCCGATAACCACCCCTCTCCTCTCGTCCTAACGGCACTGTCCTGTCATCGTCTCCCAGAGAAACGGCGGTCTTTTGGGGAAGGTCTCCCTCATCAGATTCTTCGTCCCACACTCCTAAGATTCAGGCCCCATCTTGGAAATCACTGCTTCAATAGGCTTTGAAATAGCACCGTTTCTCCAGCAGCAGCTCTCAAGCTGTGCCCTTCAATGGCCACGAAAGCAAGGTGGCAAACTAGTTCAGAAGGGGTGATTTCCAGGGCCTGCCCTGGCCAGCCAGAGAGCTCTGCTGTATCTGCCTCTGTGTAGTTCTGTCTCGAGAATTACTTTTCAAGGATCAACAGCTACTGCTGAGGTTTTCAGGCGTGGTCCACAGGACAGAGTCAGATTTCTTTAGTCTGGCTCATTCGACCTGTGTTTCTGATCTAACTTTTTAATCACTGCTCTTCCCTATTTTTGCTACCACTTCTCTGTCCCTTAAGATACAGTCACTGTTTCATTTACTTTGTTTTCAATTGGGCTGGAATAATTTTCTCTCTTTCTGCTTTTACCCATCCAGTGTCACACACACCAACCACTGCCTCTCGGGAACTTCCCTGAACCCACCATGCCCAGCCAGCGCGGCTCACACATTCCCTCCCGTGCCCGTTTATTCAGTACACACGGCTCTTGGGGTGGCGCCCCTGCTGCCCTGGCGGGTGGGCTGCTGGGAGGCAGACCCCTAGGACAGAGTTCAGGTAATGCCGTTTGTTACACGGCTTTCTCAGGATCCGTGTGGAAGGAGGAGGGTGGGGAAGAAGCAGCCTGAGAAAATGGAGAAATCAGGTCCCGGGACGCTTTCCTATCCCCGGGGACAGGGAACTACAATGGCCACTGAGTTTTGTCCAGAGCTGGAAAGAGTTAGCCAGACCTTCATCCCTGGCGTCTGGGGACAAAAATACATGACTCTGGCGAGATGACGCCTGATGGCTGACTCAGGACCCCGAGAAGCAGTCGCTCTCGGGTGAGACCCGGCCAGGCCATCAGCCTTGGTTACGCGTACTCTGCTGGTGCCCGTCCGCTCTTAGGCTGAAGCCAGTGCTGGACAGAACCCTAACCCGGGGGCGGGGGAGGGGCCTAGAGCACGACAGTAGAAGTGCTCTATAAACAAGGCTCGTGGCCAAATAGAAAAGAGTTAACAGTACCACAAGCACACCAGGAAAAGGCACCTCAGTGAGCAGCCGACTGTCAGAGGAGAGCCGTAAACTCCTCCTCCCAGAGTGGAAGCCTTGCGATAGCGTCGACCCTCCGCTTCTGCTCTAAGTACCACCGTCCGCGGGCAATGACTTCATTTGCCAGCATCTGATTACTTGGAGGGCTTCTCATTTACAGACCACTAACAAGATTGAAGTGCTAATTTAAAAAGTGCTTAGCCTAGATGTTTAAACAGCGCCAGCCTGGGAACTTCGTAAGTGCAGTTTCCGTGTTGGTGGCTGAACAGAAGCCATTTTGCTCCCTGGCACTGATGTGGACAGAAAAATCCCATGAGCTCTGTTTACTGAACAGCAGGGGTAGGTTCCTCAGGATGAGGAGCTGAATAACCACCCCGGCTGGACCGCTTTCATGGCGCAGTGATCACAGACTCGATGCCCACTTACAGCTGCTGACCAGGCTCGGGGGCAAGGGGGTCGCTGCACCCTTGTCCTCAGGCAGAATTACGGTTCCACCAATGCTGTGGCATTTAAATACTCTCAATAGTCTATTTAAAGAGGAATTGTGGCTAATTCAAATGGAGTAACTTCTAATAAAAAAAGCAAAAATTCTGGGAAGTTCCGTGCTTCCCGTGCAAAGAAAATGGGGTAGAAATCACACGAGAACACTATTTGTTCTGTCGCTGGATTATCTGTCCTTGCCAGGCAGACCTGATAAGAGAATTCATTTCACATGCACCTCAGGAATAGAGCAGCAGTAGATCTCATGATCTCCTGGAATAGAAAGGAAGTTCAAATAACCAAGGGAATAAAGCTCCTGGAGGCGCCACGGTGTGGTCATTTGAGTCTTCTGGGCAGCGCAGGGCTGGGTCACCTGTCTGCCGCCTTCTGTGGCAGGGTGAGGCGCACGCTGCACGGGGCCCAGACCTTGATCAGGTGAATGAGAAGAAAGGAGACAACTGTGCAGAAAACACGGATGCGAGGCCGAGTCGAGCTCACTGGGTCTTCTGCTGTGGAGTGTTCCAGGGCACGTTACCTCGAAGCCTTGATTTAAGTGATGACGATTTCTCCCTTAGGCTGAGCACAGATTAAACAACAGGCAGGTTGAAAACATCATTGCTTCATGTATTGAGCTTCCACAATTTATGTTCTAACCATGCCTGAAAGTGGGAAGTAGAGAAAAACGGAAGACATAAAAATAGAGGGATCTGATAAATAAGAAAATAAAACAGTCTGGAGTCTAAAGAGTGGAGGGAGAAGTGTATCTTTGTGTAAACTCTGAGATGCTGGGATTATAAAGAAGAGATCTGAGTCTGTCTGTGGAAGGTGACTCAGCCAGATAGGGCAGAAGGAGAGGGTCCCCTAGAGGGTCACAGAGAGAGAGGCAGGGATCTGTGGCCCAAGACAGGAAGTGAGGCTCCTGCTTGGATCTTGCCATCAGCACCTGGGACTATACCAGGATTTTTTTTTTTTTTTGAGACAGGGTCTCATTTTGTAGTTCAGGCTGGCTCTGAGCTCACTATGTAGTCCAGGCAAGCCTCGGACTCAGCAATCCTCCTGACTCTGCCTCCCAAGTGCTGGGATGACAGGCGTGAGCCACCACACCCGGTTTTACTGAGATTTTTGACACTCGATGTGAACCTATGTCTTGGGAAGGGGGTCCTGGGTCCCATCCACCTGGGGCACTGGCCAGGTGAGAACCGAGCTTTACGGTGCCACCTGTCCCACCTCCATCATCACTCAGTCTGCAGCCGGGATAACAGATTCCAGAGGGGAGGCAGGTGGGCAGCCAGTGACAGTCGTGTCCATAAGCTTTAAGTAATATATCACTATAGTCAAATAAGGGGCCCATGCCTCATAAACATACTTATGCAAAAGTAGGACTGTAAAATGAGTAAAGATGAAAAAACTCGAGTTATAACACACCCAAATAGGAGAACGCACAAGAAGAAAATCTTAGCTTTGAAAATTTTCGAAGGACAATTAAAGAATCCAGCTAAACATTCATGTAAAAGAAGCCAGACATGGTGGAGCATGTCTTTAATCCAGGACAAGTTCTAGTCCAACCTGGGTAACTCAGAAACTCAGGAAGACCTTGTCCTTGTCTTACTATAGAAATAAAAAGAAAAAGGGCTGCAGACATCTCTTGGCCCCAACACCCTGAGTTCAGTTCTGAGGTGCAGCAAGAAGAAATAAGTCAAAGGAATTTGAAGACAAAAATTGTGATGTGCTGTTGATACCCTGGGTCTGAGTGAAGGTGAGTTTAGAGATCAGAGTTGAGGGTTTGACTGTTGACCCTGAATTTGTCTACTTGAGAGGACAGAGTGGAGAAGGCAGCGTCACAGGGGTGGGAAGGTGGGTCCTCGAGGCTCTGTTCACAGACTGAGAGGTAATGGGGAGACGCCGCTGAGGCTAGCCTAGGTGTTATGTGGGGAGAAGGGGTCTTGAAGAAAATACTGAGCAGTGGGCGGATGAGGGGAAGACAGAGAACTGGCTGTACAGGGAGAGCACAGGGGCTGGGTAGGACAGAGGCGGGAGAGGATCCCACAGGGTTACAAGGGGCCTATGCTGCTGCCATGACAAGCACGTGACGCAGTGGGGACCAAAGAGGCTGGGGAGTGAGGGAGACTGCGAGGAAAAGCCCAGGTGGCATGTGCAGAACTCAGCTGAGGACAGCTGAGGGCCAAGCAGTGACACCACACAGGCACGGAGGGGACCGCTGGTTTCCAGCCCAGCACGGAAGGTACTCAGAGACCATGGCTCTGCCCAACAATGAGTAAAAAGTCCACGAATTCATACATCAACAATTTTTTTTTTGAGACAGGATCTCGCTTTTTAGTTCAGACTAGCCCTGAGTTCACTCTGTAGCCCACCAGATAAGCCTCAAACTCAGCAATCCTCCTGCCTCTGACCCCCGAGTGCTGGGATTACAGGCATGAGCCACCACACCTGGCACTGTGGTATGTGGTACTGATTGCCGGTGGGCACGAGTCACCATACCTGGTAATGTATGGGGTTACCAGGGATCGAACCAGGGACCTTACGCTTGCTAGGCAGGCGCCAGAACCACTGAGCTAAATCTCCAACCCCCTCCCCCAACAATTCTTATAGGAAGAGGAAGAGAAGTCACAGGGCAGACACCGCTCATAGCAGTGGAGGCAGCAGCAGGCTGAGAAGCACAGCTGGACAATCGGAGCACAAAGCTACAGGAGAAACCTGGGCGGAGCCCAGCGGTAGGGAGCGAGCCAGGTGACTGTGGGGGAGAAAAGCTGAGTGTTCCATCCTGCTGCTCCCAGAGCCTCGCAGACAGAAGGAGGGCGAGAGTTTCAGGGTTCCGAAAAAGTAAAAACCAACAACTGAGAAAATTGTGCCCTGTTAAGTAATCTTTTAAAGACTGAAGTAGAAATAAAAATATTCTCAGAAAAAAAGAAAATTGACGAACTTTGATGCCAGCAGACCTGCTTGCCAAAAATGTTAAATTATTTAGAAAGAAGCGAAAGGATTTGGGTCAGACTGAAGAATTCTCTGAAAGAAACAAGAATTGTAAAGTAAGAACTTCAATTTTCTCATTTTTAAAAGCTCTCAAAGAAAAAAAATATTTTTCAAAATAGAATAAAACATATACTTGATTATGTGTCCTAAATATATTTACATTTTTAAAGCATGAATACATGAGTGAATGAATGCTAGCTGTGATATAATGAGCAGGCTGGAAATTCGTTGTGCTTTGGAATTATGAAGTACTCAAAAGAGACTCTAAGTCAATTTGTTAATTGAAAGTGGATTTTTATTAGATCAGTTATAAATATATATTATGAACTCTAAAACAAGCACTGAAAAAAAAGAAATTAGACAAAAAAGAAAACTAAACATAACTGATATTCCATAAAGCAGAGAAAAAATTAAATAATATAAAATCCTTATCAAAAGGCACAAATGATGCACTGTTAATAATTTTAAATGTCAGGTTCTAAAATACATAAATTAAAAGATTGTCAGATTGAATAAAAAATGCAAGCCCCACGTGTATGTTGTCTGCAATATATCTAATTTATTTATTTAATTCTTTTGGTTGTATCAGGGATCAAACTCTGGCCCTTGTGCTTCCAAGGTAGGCATGGTACCACTTAAGCTAAATCCCCAGCAATATTTCTAATTTAAATGTGAAGGCATAAGTAGATTAAAAGTAAATGCAGAGAAGAAGATACACTACTAATACTAATCAAAAGAAATCAGGAGTAGCTGTGCTCATTTCAGACAAAGCAGACTTCAGACCGAAGACTGTTACCAGGAGCAAGGAGGAGTCACCTAGCAACAGGGCCATGATGGTGTCTTAGGTCTCAGCAGCATTAGAAGTGTGAGGCCAAAACCAAAAGTATCTGAAAAGGGAAACAGAAATCTACCGTTGCCATTGAAGACCTCAGTGGTAGTCTCCTGCAAATAGAAATCCCAGCAGTGAGAAGAAAACACACAACTGAGCTCTGCAGTGGACCAGCCACTGACCAAATGGTCATGGCTGGCATCTTCAGATAACCCTGTCCACAGCACTGGGTTGTGCAGGCCTCTCAGCTGTTCACCAGATCGACCACAGTCTGGGCCATGAACAAGCCTAACACATGCAAAATAACAGAAGTCATATAGCACCTGCTCTCAGAGGCAAAACAATTAAACTGGAAATAGCCTCTCAAAAGAGAAAGACCAAATCCAGATAAGTGCATGGTTAAATTCCACTAAAAAATTAAGGCACAAAATAATGTCCATATTCTGCAATATCTTTTCGTACAGTTAAGGAGAGAATTCTCCCTGACACATTCTTTGAGGCCCATTTTACTCTAATATCAAAATCGGTAAAAGTCTTTCAGGGAGAAAGAAGGGAAGGAGGAGAGAGAAAGAAGAGAAGAGGGAGGAGGGAAAGAAACAAGGGAAAGGAAGGAAAGGGAAAAAGAAAGAAAAGAAGGGGAGGAAGGAAAAAAGGAAGGATGGAAACAAAGAGAGATCTGCATATGTCTTTCATGTATTTTTGCTTTCTCATACAAGCAAGAATCCTGAAGAAAATATTAGCAAATCAAATCCAAAAAGGTATAAAAAGAATTAAACACCACCACTAAAGGGTGTTGATCCCAGCTGGGCCAGTCTGGCTCAATATGCCAAAGAGTCTTAAAACTCAGTGACAGGAAGATGAATCATCCAGTGCAAAATGGGACATGACATTCAGACACTGTGCCAAAGGCAAGAGCCATATGAAAAGGTGAAGCTCGCCATGTCATCAGGAAGTAAAGTGAGGACAGCACAGCACAGCTACCGAAATGGCCCAAGTCCAGATACCCACAGCAGCAAAGGGTGGTGAGGACATGGAAAACAGGAATTCTGGTTCACAGCTGGGGGGGGGGGCTAAGTGCCCCAGTCACTTCGGAAGACAGGTTGGACCTTCCTTACAAAGTCAAACACACCCTTCAACACGAGTCAGCAGTCACGTCCTCAGTGTGCAGCTCCACGCACAAGTTTGCACATGTCACATACAACAGCTTTGTTCATAATTCCCCAACCTCGGAAGCAACCAAGACACCCTTTAGTGTGTAAGGGATGGACAGACGGGCACCTCCAGACAGTACATATTCCTTCGCGCTAAAAAGGAATGAGTCACTGCGCCTTTTAAACACATGGAGGAAATTTCAATGTCCATTACTACATGAAATAATGTGCAAGGTACAGACAATGGACCCTTGAGTTAAGGCCGGCCTGACATATGAACAGCTTGGATTATGACTGGAATTTTAGTTTTAGTTTAAGATCAAAGTCTTGAGTTGTGACCTGAATGCTGGCTGCTTCCAGATGGTCTCAGATAGAATTAATCCTTAAAGAGTTCTGGAAGGAACATGACAACATCTTTCCCTTTGTGGGATTCACTGAGAAATCCAGGGCCAGTGTCTCTCAGACCCTGGGCTCTGCCTGTGGCCAGGAGAGAGGCTTTGAGAGAAAGCAAGCTTTGTGGAGGAGCCTGAGCTTTCACCTGATCAACTTGAGTTACAGTGGCCCGTGAGAACAAACTGAGTCCTTAAGTCAAGGGTCCACTCTATACTGTATGATTATATCTATGTGACACTCTGGGAAAGGCACAATTATGGAGACAGTGAAGGATCAGTCCCTGCTGGAGCCTAGGGAGAAAGCAGGGACAAATGAGCCAACATAGAGGATTCGGCTCTGCTCGGCCTCCTCTCTCAACACTGCCCCGCTGCTCAGAACCACTTTCTACTGGGGACTCGGGAAACTCAAGATGGGCATGATCTCGAGGGGCTCCTTGCCTCGGTGGCTCCCCTTGTGTGAGCGGCTCTTCTGAAGAGAACCCTCCGAGCCCATGTGTGTTCACACGTCATGTCTGTAGCGCGCAGGGACAAGCCGGAGAGGGCTCAGAACTCCAGCAGGGCTGTCTTGGGAGCAATCCAGGTCCTAACTTTGTTGGAACGTTTTTACTTCAACTTTTATTGGTAAACATCTCCCAAGGAAATAGGAAAATGAAGCAAAGTATCCAAACCATCTGACATCTGTTTATGTGAAAAAGTTTGATACATTTTCCTGCTTAAGTGCTTGTATTTATAATAATCAAAATAGCATATGCTTTTGTAGCAGATAGTTTGTAAAGGCTTTCATATAGATTTTCTCAAACTTAAATGTTAATATCCTCATTTGATATGAAATCTGCTTTAGAGATCTGATTGAATCAGTATTTATGGATTCATCACTGGGGACCTGGGCTTTCTGTTCAGGGTCAAGCTGTGAGGAAATGGAAGCGGAACCCAGGCTCCTGCCCTCAATGGGCTGCTGAGGAGGTCGGTCAGCCTCCTGAGGATGTGGGGCCTTCACTGTGGAAGGAAGGAGCCAATGCGGCCGAAGCCTGAAGCCTCAGAGCTTCTTCAGCAGGAAGTGACGTGACGTCTGCCGTGCGATGCTCTTGTGTCTGTGAGACACTAATCTGGACTCACCATGGGACGGGATGGGACAAGACCGGCACGAAGGCATTTGCACACCCCACACATGGACTCCGGCATCGCTGGTCCAGCCATACGACCTGAGCTGCTTGGGCTCTGGCCTCCTGAGCCTCCAATGCCAGTCTGCCCACAGAGACCAGAGCGCCCCTCCCGCCGCACCCCGGGTGTGTGATCCAAGGCACAGCCGTGGGCCTCCAAGGACAGGCTCTGAAAGAAATGAGAATTCTGCCCGGGGTCCTGGGGAGAGAAAGCAAGAAGATATCACAATAAGGGGGGAGGGGCGAAGACGGATTGCCTCTCTCTAAATAAAACCAGGGAGCAAGGTGTGAGGAAAAGAGAGAAATGCAAAGACGAAGTGAAGGAAGTAGCTGCAGGCACTTGGGATCGTGCTGAAAGACTCTGGTAAGTAAAAGCTTCTTTTAAAATATTGGAATTCCTCCATATGGGAAGCTTGCGGAGAGGAGAGGAAAAAATTAAATTAAAGCATTTGAAAGTATATTATAGCTTTATCTCTCTGGCTCTGTGATTTCAGAAATAATATAATTCTACGGAAAGCGTGGTGCCAGGGGATTTTGTATAGTGGCACCCAACAGAATGGGACCGAGTGATGTCAAAAAAGCTTATATAACAGTTTTGTTTTATTCATTTACATAAATCACATTTACCGTAGGTGTTTTATTCAAAATAAAGTTTGGGGAAAAATAAATTGAACAGATGAACCTAGGCAAACCTGGTGATTTTTTCTCGAGTAGTGTTTGATGATAAAAGCATAAAAGCATAATGTGGTAGCATTCCACCGAGGCACAATATGGAGCCCCCATATGGAGCAGAAGTTGATAACACTGCCGAGGAGCAAAAATAAACAGAACAGATGTACTTGTAAAATCAAGTCTGCGCCCACCCTTGGTACCTGCCCGGTGCTGGAGAAGTTTCCACAAAACTCAGAACTGGCTTCGAGTTGCCTTCCCACGGAGACTCTTGGGGAGCCAGAGATGAAGCCTTCCGTGACCAAACAGAGACAGGAGAAGTGTTTCTAAAGCAGCCTGTGTGCTCGAGTGGGCTGAGCCAGGGCCGCTCGATCCCAGCTTCAAGCCCCTCGTCAGTGCCTCTGCCTTGGGCCTGGCGTCTGGTTCCAGCCCCACGTCTTCCGGCTGCCAAGTGGGTCCAACCCCTGAGGCTCTGAGGGTTAATCCCTCAGGAACAGAGTCGGAGAGCCGTTCCCTACCTCGTGAAGCTTGTGGAAGCAACAACTGAGAAAGAACGAAAACAAAGCCAAAAAAAAGAAGAAGAAAGAAAGCGCAGCAGGAGATACTGGAGAGGCTGGGCTCTGTCCACAGCGGCTCCCACAGGACATGTCACGAGTGCAGTGCATGCTGATGCTGTGAGAAGGCTGTGCCCCGTGTGACGTCTTCGCACCTCAGCTGCCTCTGACCGAGTCTGACACTGCAAGGCAGACACGAGAATGGTCATCCCCACTGAGCCGTGAGTGGATCACACTTCCACGGGGTGCAGGGGAGCCCAGAGTCCACGTTTCCCGGCCTCATGCTTCTTCTGCACCCCGGGAAAATGCACCTTCTGCTCGGAGGGACCCTTCGTCATGTTGCCAATGAGCCTTGGGGCATTTGCATGTGGAGCAGTTTCCTGCAGGCCCCAGCCCTGGTAATGACGCTCGACAGGAGGCGAGAGGCTGTTGTAGCGCTCTCTGCAAACTGTGGAGGGCTCACAGATGCGTGTGGGCTGCTCTTTTCCCCACTTTCCATCCTGATACACAGGAACATGGGGTCCTAGCACGAGGGTCTCAGAGCCCCACTAGAGTTGTATTTTCCGACCTACTGTTGGGCAAAGTCTTCTGGGGTCACATTTGCTTGACGTGCTTGTGGAGCAAGACAGCACCCTGCACCCTCCAGCCGGGAATCCACCTCCACCCAGAGACCTGAGACCTGTGAAATTCCTTGGCATATTTCACCAAAGACATTTAGAAATTCTCTTCCCTGTTAAGGAGCCGTGGTAGCCTATTTCCGAGAGAGGGAGGCAGATGTGATTTCAGCAGTCCAGAAATACAACTTCAAGAAGCTGTGGACCAAGAGGAAACTAGCACAGCGAGGAAATTCTCCTCTGTGCCCATAGTAAACGTGTCACGTGGCCAACAGCTGGGACGCACCATCTAGGGCCCCTGATGTCATCAAGTAGCCGCCCATCTGCTCAGTCCCAAAGCAGAGAGGAAAAAATAGCGCCCACGTCCCACGCACTCCAGCTGTCCCAGGCATCCAGTGCTCACTGGTTTTTTTCTAAAAATAAAATGAAATAAAATCATCACTTTTCCAGTCTCAAGAGCATTTACTTAAGGAGCAGTTACGTGGGGCAGGATCCACTATGCTGAAGCTACCTGTGCATTTGTCAGAGGAGGAACAGAAGTCCGCTTTTCAGAGTGAGGTGCGTCTTTCGGCCAGGCAGCGGCACACCCACTGGAGGGAGCTTCTGGTAACTGCTCCCCTGCAGGGACGGGCTTGCATGCACCTGACCCCGTGGCCACGGTGTTGAGGCACTGAGCGTTGTCAGCCCTGGGACTGGGACACCGTGGGTCGACTCTGAGGGCTGGCACGGCTCACCAGATCCCCAGAGCCTCCCTGTGCAGAATGCAGACATATGTCAATTTTTAAGAATAGAACTGGCGGATATTTGCAGACATGCAGCCTGTGGGTATGCCAGCATTATCTTCCATCAAATTCAATTTTAGAGGAAACAGGAATCAAGCAAACACTACTCCCTTGGACTTCAAGTTTGACAGCAAAGGCTCCAGAGTGAATCTACACTGAGAGAGGAGGAGAGGGGCTCCCTGCCCACAGTGGCAAGGAGAAGCAGCTCCCCTCCGTGCCCACTCACCTGCTTTCACTCGAGTCCTGGCCATCAGCCTCTGTGTGCTCGGCTACTCCCCAGCGGTGCCCACCAGATAGGGACAACCAAGCACACGCCAAGGAGACTTCCTATAACTCTTCAGATCTGCCAGCTCCTCCCTCCCCTGATGTCGGCAAGCTTCAGAGACAAGTCCCCTGGCAGTGGCTGGCTCTTCCACAGCTGTGTGGATCGCATTTTTCTCTTCCACAACAGCATCTCGATTTTTCTTTAAGAAGCAGTTACACAGCAGGGATCATGTGCAGCCACCCATCAAAGTGGTTGCATGGTGACCTCAGCCAACCTTCCCAATAGCTCTGAAAGGTAGAGCTTTGCCGATCCCAGAATGGGCTACATGAGGGTCTGAGTTTGATCCTCACACAGGAAAAGAAAACAATAAGAGATTTGATATAATACATGATATAAAAAGGATTTATGGACTGAATAGCCTTCCATGGCCACCTACACAGTCAGGGGTAGAAGAATGAAAATGAGCTCCTTGCACTGGAGAGCAGGAGAATCCAGGGAAGCTCAAGGATCTGAGCTCACTCCAGAATCTGGGTGAGTCCTCAGTGGAAAGCTACAGGTTCTGCCAGGAAGGCTGAAGAGACTGTGCTGGGTCCCTGGAAGAGATAGAGAACATGTACAGGCACAGGCAGCCCGGAGCTCCTCTGAAGAAATGAAAGGGTACACTTCCTTTCCCTTTTTATTTCATCCAGGCTACAGTCCTATTGGTTGGTCCTACTCACTTCCACTGTGGTCATCCTGCTTTAATTTGCTGGTTTACATGTCAGTTATCCATAGACCCACCCAGCACAGTGCTCCGCTAGGTGTTTCAAGTGGATATCACAATTAACTGTCACACCCAGCAAGTAGGGAACAGAGTCAGCACCCAGACCTGGGAAATCCAGCAGCATCAGTCTTCTCAGGGTGGGACAGTCATTCTGTGTTTCTGTCAGTGACTATGAAATCTACACAGGTACATGATAACATACATGCATATGTGTGAAGCCAGGTCTGGGGAAGATACTTCTTGCCAATCCATAATTCAGGCACAGCCAGCCATGGCCATAGAAACACCATGGTGTAAGCAGCCTTGTATCTGTGTGAGGCAAGAGTCAACTTAATAATTTCATTATTTACACAAGTATGTAATGATGAATTAACACGCTTCTTAAACCATGGCACTTAGGGCAGTGAAGGGGAAGCCACCCCACAAGATGCAAGTTTGTCCTTTCCTGTGCTGTTTTGAACAGAAGTGCCAACTTCTACAGGGTGTTGGGACCCTTTAGAAAGTACAGCTCGGGTGGAAGCACGTTATTTAAAGTGGGACGCTGAGACTCAGCGCTGCATTTACCTTACAAATGTTGCTGAAAATGTTAAATATTCTATTACACGATGTCCTCTTTAGGATTTGGGTACCATATATAGACTTGCTTCTCTTGGATGGAAAAGAGAACATTTTGCTTTATTTATTTTTATGGATCTGTGAATTTTATAACTGTTCTTTTTTTCCCCTTCTCTGTGTTAACTTCTAGGATGTCAAGAGTCAGCTGTGCAGTTTAGGTGGGGCCAGTTTGAAGAAACTTCCAGGGAAAAAAGCGAAGGTGATCTATCCTCAACTCTGCTGGCTGAGTCTGTTGGAAGAACACAGACCCTACATGGTCAACAGCCATGCCAGAGGCTCAGCGACAGCGGGTCGAGGTGCTTCAAGTGGGTCCAGATTTGGTATGGGCTCCTTTTAGTCCTGCACCCTGACCTCCACTGTGGTCTTCCTGATTTCCACCTGTAGTGACCTGCGGCCCATGGTCCTGTCTTTTCCCGGAGACCTGCAGTCTGAGCTGAGAAACTGCTTCCAGTCTTAGCCCTGGGAACCCACCAGGTAACTGGCCAGAGGCTTCTCCATGCGCCTCGTTACCCTTGTAAGTTGGGTCATGAGACCTGAGTCTGGTTCTCTAGAGGCTGCTTTACTTCCCAAATGATGAGGCAGCATAATGTATAAGTCAAAAAACTCTCCATTTCTGGGATGTGGGGTCTGACAGTTGATAGCAAGTATTTCTTTTTCTGTTAGGATCTTCTCTGAGTGACAGGACTCACAGGAGGACCTGGTAAGGATCTCCTTGGACCTGGAGTGTCCGGCCACCATGCCACTCAGTGGAAACATCTTCCAGGAAAGATGACAAGTCTAAGGTTGCAGGATGAGGAAACTGTCCAACAATTTTCTTAAGTTTTCTGTCACTTCAGTGTCAAATATCCAGCACGATTTCTCCAGTCATTACTGTCCGTATCGCCGGTACCTTTGCTAAGGTAAAGATAAGCTTAGTTAGTGTGTAACTCCCTCCCTGCCCAATGAACTACTCCTATGCCTGAAATGTTTGCTAGAAACAGACCTGAAGTGCCCTGTGCCACCCTGATTCTCTGGAGACGGGAGATTTACTTACTGGTACTTGAGAACCAGGCAGGGTAGGTGGGGATTTTAGAATGAAAGTGCACGGATCAGAGAATCTGAGTGGTCAGTAGCTGTGAGCTGTGGATGGGGGGGGGCATGCAAAGGCAAGGAGGGATGTGGGGTTTTTATTTAATAAAAGCTTTTCAATGAAGGCAGCCAAATGACTTCCACAACTAATTTCTGGCCCAAACCAGGACCCCAAACAGAGAGGTAGCCCCGACCCAGCCGTCAGAAGCTCTGGACACAGAGCGCTTTTCCTGATGGCGGCTCCTGGATTCTGCTCCAAAGGTTTTTCATCTCCATCAGTAGACATGAGTTAAAGGGAGCACCTGCTCCTGACACCCCCTGTCCCCAGTTTACCACGCTCTGCAAACTGGCACCTTGTCCCTGACAGGCCACTGCACAGGCGTTTTCACATCTGATTCTTGCACTAAGCAAAATCTGGGGGAAGAAATTAGTGTGAAATTTGAAAATGGGAGCAAATGGTCATGACTCTAATTTCTTCAAAGAAAAGGAAGCTATACTCTCCTGCGTTTCAGATGCAAGGGCAATGGAAGGTAAGATCATCACAAATGCCATCGCTTCCTCTCTTCCACCAGCCCCTTCTCTGTCCACTCAGCATACATCACACCTGCTTTTGACATCAGCCCTCCTACCTCTTGATTTTTCCCTCAAAACATCACTTCCTTGGCAATATGCAACCTCCATTTCCTCTGGAAATTATTTCTTCCTTTTCTATAGAGAGTGACTTAGGTTTATTGGATGTAAGAGTCAACAGACAGAAGCACCTAATCTGTGATCTCAGCACTCTAGGAGGCTGAGACAGGAGGACTGGAAGTTGAAGCCCAGCCTGGGAAACTTACTAAGATCCTGCCTCCAAGTTAGAAATACAAAATATAAAAGGCTGGAGATGTAGCTCCATGCCAAGGCTGTGGCTCAAGCCTCAGTACCCCCAAACCCCCAAAACTGTCCTTCTCTTTCACACCTACATGACTAGCTGTGTGGCCCATGCCAGGAAGTCCACTGCTTACCATATGTGGGTCTCTCTCTCATGGCTGTTCTATTTTCTGCCTTAGCTCTCCGGCTGTGATACAGACTTGCAAGGACATCTGCCTTTCAGGTCTTGCTCTGTGTAAATCTCTAGTTCAGGACCCAACCAGGAAACTACAGATTTCCCTCATCACAAATCTGGAGACTCTGCTGTCCCTGCTGATGTTGCTTCACTCATGTTTGGTGCTTTCTGGCCCATTTCTGCCACCATAGTTTTGGAGGTAACATCTCTGCCTTACCTGACTATACTGAAGGTGGTCTTAGTGTAATATTTTAAGATTACCTCAAAGACCATACCTTAACCTCTGCTGTGTTCATCTCAGCATCCTTACATGTGATAGAAAGTCTGCAAATGACATGTTGACTGTGCAAAACTATACATATATGTGTGGATTACACATGAGGCCATGTAACGCTGGCTATCTGTCAGTCATCAGGCTCTGCCTCACCTGCCATGTGTGACATATACATTTGTATGCAGAATATATATATATACTATCATGCCAGCTTCAGATACAGAGATTTAAGGGCACTACTTCTGTTAGCAAATAACTCACAGACACGTTTGATGAAAGCAAGCAGAGAACAAAGCCACACTTTCAAATGTCTGTCTGTCTTCCTGTGATGTTCAGCATACACTTTCTTGGCTTGGGAAGGTGTGGGCGGAGCTCTCGTCTGAGCCCTCTCATCCTGGGAGCCCCAGCTACCTGCCTTCTGGTCGTCCCTCCTCCGGCCCCGGGCTCACCGCTCTCTCTCGCCCTCTCACACCCTTTTCTCCGGCCATACTGAGCTATTTGAGACTCTCCCAGCCCTCGCATCCACCTGTCTCTGCTCCTCAGTAAGTCCAGTCCTGGGCTCTCACGGTGGGTCTCACCCGCCTTCCCTTTACTCTTCCACTGAGCACCCCCTCCTGGTCCTCTAGAAGGTCGACGTCTCCCACAGGCCTCAGGGTGCAGCGTGCTCCAACAGGGACTCACACTCACACTCACACTAGGGACTGAAGCACCTCGCATGGGGACAGGTGCAGGCACGAGAGGCCCTGTGCACACCCAGTGCTCCACAGATCCGCGTGTCCTCACAGCCCCTGCCACTCAGCAAGTGCTGACTAAACCCTGAACTGGGCACAGAGAAAGG
The DNA here is from genome assembly GCA_004025085.1 of Thryonomys swinderianus. Taxonomy (NCBI): domain Eukaryota; kingdom Metazoa; phylum Chordata; class Mammalia; order Rodentia; family Thryonomyidae; genus Thryonomys; species Thryonomys swinderianus. The sequence continues at coordinate 11,660 of PVIC010006007.1, read as the reverse complement.
GCGGAGGAGGCACAGTGGTCACAAGACCTGACGTCCTGACCTGTGATCCCTGTAAATGAGTCACTCACTACATAGCAATGGTCCTTTTACATGACCTTCAAGGAGTCTGTGGCCGGACGTTGTCTTCTCTCCTGAGTTCTGCCACATCAGACAATCTCTGCTCAGCAAGTATTTTCCCTGAGACACAGCTGAAGCATTTGGACCTGAGCGCTGTGAGCTCTGGCCGCCCCAGGCCGTCACACGCCCAGCCCTGGGAAGATGTGCACTCCAGGAAGATGTGCCACACAGGTACAACAGGGCGTTCTCCAAGCAGGCAAATGGGCTCCCTGGAAGCATCACTTCCTAGTAAGAGGTGTGAACCAAGCAGATAGGACAGCCAACCTGGGTCATCTGCATTTTCTGCTTACACAGTGCATGTTTTACAACACAGCTCATTTGAGCTACATCTTTTTTTCCTTCTAGCCCATGTTTTAATCCCACCTCAAAACTCACACACATGGATTTCTACTGTGTTTCCCTCAGTGTTACCAAATGAAATAAAGTATGTGAGAAGAACATAGTAATTTTCCAGGAATGAATATATATCTACTTAATTAATTATTGCGTATCTGCCACATGTAAATATCTTAGTTACTTTTCTCTCATGCTGAGACAAAATACCCACCACCCAAAGCTAGAGGGAAGAGGTTTATTTGGGTCACAGTTCGTAGAGGTCTCAGTGCACGATCAGCCGCTCTGAGCAGGGATGGCAGATACTGCACAGAAGGAACAACATGGCGCCCTCAAGGCAGCAGAGGGAACAAGACCAAGTTTAACGGCTTCTCTCTGACCCTTTTGTCCCGTCCAGACTATGGGGATCAGGGTGATGCCCAACCAGTCACTTGAGTGTACTGGTTTAGTGATCGCATGCTTACTGCCAGCATCACACATTCCAGACTCAGCCACCTCTGAAAAGGAAAGTCCCCCCTTATCCCATGAAGCTTTGGAGGACATTTCGACACAAATGGTAATGTTATCAAACTAGCAAGAAATAGGAAAACCTGAGAGTGCATTTTTACATGGCTGTGAGTCAGCCTTCCAGGAGACTGAGGTCAGGAGCTAGTCCCTCCTGTAGGGCAACTTGGTGGGACCTTGTTTAAAACTAAAAATAAAATACAAAAAGAGGCTGAGGATGTAGCCCAGGGCGATGGCCCTGGTCCAGTCTCCAAGGCTCACAAAGAAGCTGTTCCCTGCACTCGGTCTGAAGTACTTTGCGGAAGATTGTTAAGGAGCCAGCTTGGGAAATGGGGCCCTCTCCTTGCAGCGAGGCCCAAAGCTGGGCAGACGCATCTGAAGGGTCAGAACCAGAGCAACACTGTGACACTGTGCAGGCAGGTAGAATTATAACTCCTGCTCTTGAAAACGGAATGGAACTGTTTTTAAAGATTTAATATACGGAATTTCGGTTCCTGCTCTCTGCTATCTCCATATCGCACGGTCTCCTGTCCTCAAGTATAAAGGGGGCTTGACTAACAGGAAGAACACGAGCCAGGTGCAATTGTGTACACTTGTAGTCTCAGCTGTCTGGGAGGCTGGGGCAGGAGGGTCACAGGTGCAAGGCCAGCCCAGGCCCCTCAGCAATGTGGGGAGACCCAATATAAAAAGAAAAAAGAAAAGAAAACAGGGACAAGGCCAGGGATGTAGACCACTGCTAACGCCCTGAGTTCAATCCACAGTAGGCAGAGAAAGAAAAAACAAGAAGGGACGGTGTTCACAGCACTAGGCTTTGCCCTGAGGCAGGAGTGAAGGGACCTTGCAAATGGTATTAAGGTTAAGTCAGCTGGGGCCTTAATCCAACCGGAAGAGGCCCTGGCTGGCATCAGGTGGGCGCCCTTGACAGCGGGCCAGGCCTCCATGCTCAGCCTGAAATGGCTGCAGGCAGCGTCTTCCCGTCTGTGCTGAAACTGCACAGCTGCGAGACCCTGAGCGGAGGGAGCAGGCAGCACGGAGCGGACTCGCGCCCCGTCCAGGGGAACTCGTGCCGCAGCCGAGGGGCCCCTCCTCTAACTGCACGGTTCACCCCTGGAAATGCCCCTCCAGCTGCACAGGTCGCAGCACCTGCTGGTCACTGTGCACTCCCAGGCGCGTGGAGCACACTCAGGCATGGGAGCCACACCCGTGAGAGAGACGGCAGAGGGCCCTGGCCTGCAGGAGGCACCACGGAACGTGCCACAGATCTGCCAACGTCCCTGGCACCGCCGGCTCCTCCACAGAAGGCGCTGCCAGGTTCCTGTTCCAGTTCTCTTGGCTCCTCCTGGGGCTCCTGGGCTGAGCCGGTTCCTGCAGCATGTGGGGTCGGAGCTGGGTCCAGGTCCCGGGCCAGCGTCCCACCGCCACCTGCACCGAGTCAAGGGAGATCCACAGAGGGACACGGTCTGTGTCTCGGTTCTGTGGCTTCTCAAGGTTCACGAGAACAAGATAAGTTCCTGGGTTCTCGCTCGTATCACACTGGTGGTTGTCTTTCCGAGATAAATGAGTAATAACTCTCGGGCACATTTGGCAAGCCCAAGAAAAATGGATCTGCGACAAGGCTTTGAATAAACATCGTCTTCTGGTCGAGCCCTCCCCTCCCCAGCTCCATCCAGTGTGAGTTTAGGGGCGCTCGGATGCGGGACACGTCTGACTGACAGCTCCATCCATCACGCCGCGCTGAACTCCAGCGTTCCTTGTCCGCCTCTGCAGCCCAAAGACTTACTGGAATCTGTTGTTTCAGACTCATAAAATATACATGACTGAGGGGAAAGATTATTGTACCATGAATTCCTGCAGTCTTTTGAAGTTGCATCTTGATTATTTGTTGAAATTCATTTCATTTTTCTATCATTATCCCCATGCACAGCAAGCCCCACCAGGGAGTATAAATGTACAATCTGCTCAGTGAGGCAGTTTATAATACGCTAGCATGAAACAATGCTTTCCATGTTATGGTTTGTTGACTTCTTTTTTTCTTCTTCTTTTTTCAAAGAAACTAGTGCCATAAAGCAGAAAGTTCGAAAGTATGAATTCTAAAGGGAGCTCTCTTCTAAAGTAATCCCGCCTAAGATGTAATTAACTGTCCTGTCTTTATCAGTGAAGCCTCTACATTCCACACAGCACACGTTTAGCAGGAAGACTTACGACACAGGAGGGGCTATAGGGTCGGGTAGAAGCTGGAGTCGGTGCCCGGGGCGTAGCGGGACATCTGGGGTGTCCTGGGTCAGGGCCTGTGTGCGTCCCTTGTCTTTGAGGAGACACAGGGGTGGGGGAGCACGGAGAGCTTTCTTTCACCTCCCGCCAAGTCACAGGGAAGCAGAGCTCCCTCCCCAGGGCCACAGCTTCTCCACACGGCGCCCTCTAGCGTCTGGTGTCCGCTGCGGGCTAGAAACTGCTGCTCACCCCAAGGCCGCGGCACCCTTTCCAGTCTCTTCAACACCCCCATCTTGGTAGAAGCCCTGGTTGAACCTCCCTGAGGGGATGTTCTGTGCCAGTCTCGGCTTGCAGAGACCCTACTGTGTGCCATGCACCCCCTCCTCTTATCTGTCTTCTAAAACTGGAGGGACATTTCTTGCTTGAGGTGAGCCAGTGGTGTGTAAAAGTGAGAATATGTGGCTGAATGCTTTTAACGATTCAGCATTTTCATTGAAGGCTGAGACCCTAGAAAGTCACTGTGTGAGAACACAAACATGGGTCTGTCCGCTCTGAGCAGCTCCACAACTACCGCAGGAAGGCGGGGAGCAGAGAACAGAACACGCTGGTTGGGGTGGCACAGAACCGAAGGTAAAGGGAGGGTGCCCTCTGACGCGGCCCCGAAGGAGTCTTGGGTCTGACTCAGGTTGCTGCAGGGTCCGAGGGCCACTGCAGCACAGAAGAGGGGACACAGCCCAGTGTCACCGAGTGGCTCCACGTTCCGGCAGACAAGCTGCAGCAAACGAAATCTCTTTCCTATAAGCCTGTTCTGCAGCCCTGGCAACCACTGGTCTCTAGCCATGGTCTTGGGACAGCACCAAAGTCACCAGCACCCCTGGGATATTTAGTGACTACAACATGGAATATATTCAATAACATCTACTTGACTTCCCTTCTTCCTTGTGTCTTCCTCTTTGTTCTTCCTTTCTTCTTTCCTTCCATCTTTTCTTTCTTTCTTTCTTTCTTTTTTTTTTCTTTTTTTGAAACAGGGTCTCACTTTGTAGTTCAGGCTGGTCCTCAGCTCACTGTGTAGCTCTGGCAAGCCTCAAACTCAGCAATCCTCCTGCCTCTGCCTACCAAGTGCTGGGATTACAGGTGTGAGCCACTATGCCTGGCACTGTGGTATGTGGTATTGACTGCTGGTGGGTGAAAGTTACCACGCCAGCATTGTATGTGGTTACCGGGATCGAACTCAGGACCTTGCATTTGCGAGGCAGACACCGGAACCACTGAGCTAAAAATCTCCAGCCCCCTTCCATCCTTTTTTCCTTCCTTCCTTCCTTCCTTCCTTTCTCTTTCTTTCCTTCTCTCTTTATTCAATACTGGAGACAGAACCTAAGACCTTCACACTGAACTACACTGTCAGCCTTTTTTTGTTTTTCTTTATTATAAGACAAAGTCTCAGTAAGAGGCTGGGCTGGGCTTGAGCTTGGGATCCTCCTGCCTCAGCCCCTCAGAGTGAATTAATATTCTTTAATGAATGCATAAGAAGTCCTTGAAAACAATCAGTGAGTTTTCTAAATTATCATGCAAGCAGGAGCCATGGAACTTTGCCTCAGTTGTTCCTAGTCCTTAGAACTAAGCAGTTCTGTGCACCTCAAGTGAAGGAGGCACTTGCTTCAGAGGTTCCTTGCTGTTACATGTTGTTGGAAGCTGAGACAGGAGGACCCCCAGCTCCGGGGCACATTTTCACCATGGCATCCTGGCCTGTGTCCCATCTCCATCTCCTGGCCACCTGGGGGATCTTGCCGGCTTTGACTTCTACTCTGTCATCAAAGCAGCTGTTCTGTCACCTGCCCATCTGCCAGTCTCTTGTGACTCCCACCTAAATCCTGAGGCTGCTTTGGTTGGCTTTTTAAATTTCTTTCTCTCTTCCTTCCTTTCTTTCTCTCTTTCTTCCTCTCTTACTTCTTTTCTTTCTTTCTTTCTCTCTCTGTCTTTCTTTCTCCCTTCCTTCCTTCATCCCTGTCTTTCTTCCTTCTTCCTTCCTTCCTTCCTTCCTTCCTTCCTTTCTTTCTTTCTTTCTTTCTTTCTTTCTTTCTTTCTTTCTTTCTTTCTTTCTTTCTTTCTTTCTTTCTTTCTTTCTTTCTTTCTTTCTTTTCTTTCTTTTCTTGTGATACTGGGGATAGAACTCAGGCCCTTGTGCTTCCAAAGTAGGCACAGTATGACCTGAGCTAAATTCCCAGCCCCTGGCTTTTTAAATTTCATTCTGTCTTCAGGAAAGGTCGCTGGCACTTCTGAGAGCCCCAGGAGGTGCCCGTGTTTCTGTAACAGTTGCCTACTTACGCCGCTGCAGACCACTTGCACAGGAGTCTGGGGTGTGTAGCTTTCGCCCTGAGCCCCAAGACTGTCCTTTGAGTGAGCATCAAGACAGGGTTTGGCCTTACCTCTTCTAGAGGCTCTGCATGGGCTGATATGAACCGGGAGGCAACATCACGTTACCTGACATTGGCACCTTCCTCGCAGCACAGCCAAGTCCAGGGATGCATGTTCTATACCACGAGTCTTGGCGTCGGGGACTGAGAGCCTCATGGGCAGACAGGAGCCAGCGGTTCCAACGTCATGATGGGGGAGTCCCTGATGTAAACTGTCTCACTGGCAGACAATGCGTATAATATCCACACTGTAAAAGAGGCGAGGTTTGTTTTGCTCATGGGTTTTAAAAGATTCGGCTCATAATCCAGTGGCTCTGAGGCCGGGAGGAGGACAGCTGCCTGGGCACGGTGGCCAGGAGCAGAGAGAGGAGGGAGGAGGGGCTGTGCCCTTCCCTCTCCTGGCCAGGCCTCTCCTCGTAACCATACAATGGGCTACGGGCTGTTCAGTGGGTTATTCATCCAATGATCCCGTCTCCCTAGAGCCCACTTCTGAGCCCAGGATGCTCTGAGGAACATTCTAGTTCTAACCCGTGACAGTCATCTGACCATAGTGCCAGAGAGGAATGTCCTCTCATTTCAGATCCCCAGGCTGGGCCAGCGCATGCCAGGCCAGCTGAGCTCGGAAGCAAGTTCTCCACTCAGCAGCTGCGGGAACTTTGTGTCAAAGGTCAGTTTTCTCATCCATAAAAAATAACAGTATCCCGCTGAGAAGGGCGGTATGAGGCAAGTTTCTCCAGAGACACAAGTGGCAGGATATGAAGACAACAGGAGGATTTTTCAATGGGATTGGCCATTGTGAAGAAAGGAGAGTGGGCAGCTCAGGCCACGGGAGAGAGTCTTGCAGCCAGGAAGCTGAGGGCACAGCTCTCACCCAGAGCCTCAGACTCTCAAGGTACCTTTGTGAGGTCCAGCGCCAGGACAAGAAAGGGTGTCATGCATTCCAGTAGAGGGAGGAGAGAGAAGTCGGGAGAGAGCAAATCTTACACGAGGCACATGTTGGGGTCTCACAGACACTCAGCACCAGTGCTCTTGTCTAAATCCCCTCGGTGCATCTGCTCCGCTCCCAAAGCAGCTATGGGAGAGAGACTCAAGAGAGAACAAGGAAAGTCTGGCGTGGCAGGAGGAGCCTCTCTTTCAAACTGCTTCCACGGATACATGAAGTGGTCCAACGGGTGAAGTCATCCCCAGCTATCTTCTCATGCGCTTTAAGTGTTTGACGCAAAGGGCACCGATTAACTGGTCCTGTGTTGTACTGATCATGGTTCAGTAGAGGAAAGGCACAATGCACGTGTGCACCCACACATGAGTGTGTCAGCCATTGGAGAGTCCACCGTGACCATATGCGTGCTGGATAGAGGTCCAGTGGCTACTCAGCCCAAGAAGCCATGAGTCTCAGTGGAAATACTCTGGGCCAACCTACAGCTGAATCCTGGGAACTCCACTGAGGGTCGCGGCGTCTGCTTTGAGAGACTGAGGAAGCTGGGTTTGAGGTCTTCAGGGGAAGGCAGCAAGGGCAGCTTGGGCTCCCTCTCCTGTCCTCTCTGGGCCTCCATCCTCTAGGCTGGCACCGCCGACCCCAGGACAGCTTGGCCTCTTCACTGCTGACCCACCAGCCAGTGCCTCGGGGACTCACACAGACACACCCTGCCGTGTCATTTGTCACCTTGCTCATTGCCCGGCTGTCTGTGCATCTTCTGTGCCATATCCAGGTGCAGCAGCATATGTTCCATGTCCCAAGACGCATAGCACAGTCAAAGACCCAGGAGCCCCCTTCCACCACTGGGACCCGCCTGCACACCCATCTCCCCACCTCCAGCCCAGGTGCCAGATTTCATCTCACCTCTCTGTAGTCAGCAGTTCTGCCCTCAAGTGAACGTAGACCTTACCTGGATCAGCCTTGGGGATGTTTGCCTTGAGCCTCTCTCTTCCCCACTGCAGCTCATGAATTTCCTTGTTCTCCCTTAAGCTTCCTTCTTCCCTCCTTCCCTGCTCCCTCGGCCTCCCCCTCTCCTCACTCCTCCTCCACAACTTCTGGTGGAGTGCCCTGGATTGCTATGTCCTCAAATTCTGCTCCTGTAAACTTCATTTTCAAGCAAAAGAATGAGACTTGCCTCTTCGCACGAAGAAACTGCCGAAGGTTTGAAAAAATATAAATATGAACTGTCTCAAAATGGTAGCTTAGTCTTTCAAGTTAGTGGTTTCTTTTTTCTAGGCTTATTTATTTTTCAATTTTTGCTTTCAGTCCATTTAAAAGCATCTTCTTTTTTCACAGCTTTAGCTCTGCTTTAAAGGGCAGGCACCCTGGGAGGCTGAAACAGGAGGATCTCAAGTTCAAATTCACTCTAGGCAATTTGGCATACTATTGAGATGGTATAAAAAAAAAGAAAAGAAAAATCAAAAAACAAAACAAGAAAGAAACCCTATAAGTCTGGAATGTAGCTTAGTGTGAAAGCCATGAGTTCAATTCCCAGAACAGCAAAAGAAAATATATTTATTAGAAAGTGATACAAAAAGATAAATCTGTGTGTTGGAAAGATTATTTAAAGCATCAACAACCAAGGAAGTGAAGTGGCCACGCTGTTTTGTGACTTCAATATGAGCTCACTGGAGCAGCAAGTGGAAACTGGCAAGAATTGACCACCTGGGCATCCCTAGGTTTCATTTGTTGAAATGCACAAATGTAAAGCTATTGAGGGGAAACTGGGGAGCAGCCACATGTCTGTACTGCCTGTTCTGGGTGGCCACCTGAGGTCTGCAAGTGCATTTCTCCTGAGGTTGGAACCCTCAGATGATGGAAACGCCAGGTAGACCCCACGATCTGCGCCCTTCCACACCTACCCAGCACGCCAGCCCAGCAGAAATATGTGCAGTTTGCGGAAAGCACCCTGAACTTGCACATATGGTTCTGAAGTCCTGAAATATTTCTGCCTCCTTTGTTCGACTCCTTCCGCCTTGATCCTGCAGAGACTGTGGAGGAGAACCTTCCGACACGGCCACCCTCCCTCCCTGTCCTCAGGATGCCGGCGTCTCTGTTGCTATTGCCACCCGCCCCGTCTGTGTTTAAATTTGCCTCTGTCCAACTGGACTGTGAACTCTCGAAGCCAGGAAGTAAGGCTTTCCTTCTTCATCTTCAGGGGAAATTTTAGTCTTTTTTATTTTTAATCCTAAAGTACACATAGCACAAAATTTCCCACCCGAACCATTTTCAAGGATACAGTAATAGTTTAACATTTTTTTTTTCACCTTGCAATGCTAAAACCTGAAACCCATTAAAAAAAAAAAACTCTACAACCTCCCCTCCTCTCAGCCCCGGAAGCACCATTCTCTTTTCTGAGCTTGTGGATTTGCATCTGCTAAGCACCACATCTAAGAGGAACTTAGGATACAGTGTATCTTCTGTGTACCTGGGTCGCCAACAGGCTTGTTGCAGCTGTAGCATGGGTCAGAATTTCTTTTTTAATTTTATGAGACAGGGTCTCACTGCATAATTAAGGTTGGAACTGAGCTCACTGTGTAGTCCAGGCTGGCCTTATACATGAATCCACCCTCCTGCCTCAGCCTCCTGTGTGTTGGGATTACAAGTGGGCACCACCACACCTGGCCAGAATGTTCTTCCTCTGTAAGGTGAATATGGGCATCCCACATGTTGAGTATTCAGATATCAGTTAATGAACATTTGACACACTTTTAATTTGGGACTGCTGGGAATGGTGTTACTATAAAATGCTTCAGAACACTAATTCTGATTTTTGGATGTATATTCAGAAAGAGAATGGCTCACTCACCTGATAAATCTTTTTTTTCCTAGTGTTTAAGGAAATGTCAGCAGATATAGAATTTATGTCCCACTCTAAGTTGTCCTGTTTTCTTCCATCTTTGCCGACACTTGTTATTTCCTGTGCTGGCAGCAGGAGAGACTGGGTGTAAAGTGATACCTCCGACTCCTTCCTGCCAAATCCTAAACTGGAGATAGAGAGGTGCTTCCCAGCTCCCATCGGTGCTGGCCATGTGGCCGATCCCAGCATGGCAGTGATGACCCTCTCTGGACAGAGGCACCGCTTCACCCCCAAGGGGCTGAGTCCTGACCTCAACCCCAGAGGTCAGGGCTGCTGTGGAGTTACATGTGGCCTGCAGAGCTGTTCCTGGCCCCCAGGTGACCTCACACTCCTGGACTGAATGTGCTCCCTACTTTCGTGCTGAAGCCCGGGCTGCACAGTGGTGCTTGGAGATGAGCCTGGGAGGATGAATCCTTGCAGTGGGGTCACCACCCTTAAAAAGGACAAGCCAATGCCCAGGCTCCCAAGAAGAGCCTTCACCAGGACTCCAGGGCACTGGCACCTAACCTTGGACTTCTGCGGAGTTCTGAGAATTGAGTCCCTTGCAGCCGCTGTCCGTGGTCCTGAGCCATAGGAGTCCAGGCTAAAGGAAGACCAGAGGGGTCAGGAGGAGACAGTAGCAGAGACCTGCTGATCTGGTCTCCTTTAGCCTCTCTGAGTGTGGGGGGCAGTGAGGAGACCGGGTAGCTGGTTGCTTGATAGACACATGTTTGATTCAACCTTAGGTAGATGAACTGCACCCTGTCACATGGCACAGAATTCAGGTGGCCAGCTGCCACGGTCAGGGCATCAGGTGGCTGAGCCGCCACCAGTCTTCTTGACTGTGGCACAGACTTCTGCCAGGAAGCCAAGATCAAGATCCCGACCCACCTTTGTGCGAGACCAAGTCTTTCCTCCACAGAAGCGGCTGGGGCAGGGGGCGCCACACACTGAGGAAGATGGATGAGGTTCAGCTGTGGACCTGCAGACAGGCCGTCAGTGTCCTGAGCCTCCGTGTCCTTCCCTGTGAGAGAAGGGATGATGCAGTGTGGTGTGAATTTAACCATAAACTGCTTCTAAGTATCTCCTCCCACGTACTATGGCTGAGATCTGGAGGTCACCCCGTTTCATGTGCTCAGAAGTGAGGCTTCAGGAACACAGGCTATCATGCTGACTGGGGCTGGAATCACCCATTAGTGCAGATGTAGTCAGTCTGGCTGGAGTGGATCAGTGGGGAGCTGGACTCTTGCTCCCTGCCTGTCTCCTCTCTACCTCCTGACACCCACAGGGTGCTTGGCTTTCATCCAGCCCACCATAGACTAAACTCTCTGAAAACCCAAAATGAATCATCTCTCCTTCAACTTGTGAGGGTAAGCATTTCATCTAAGTAAGGAGAAAGTGGTTGATACACATGCTTACTTAACACTAAGCAGTAACCAGTACATGGCTGCTGTGTCATTTCTTCTTCCCTCTGCTTCCTACTCTTTCAGGGAGCCTGAAGGCAGTGACCACGTGGGGGAGCAGCCTGTCTCCAGTGGAACAGTCTCAGTGGGGAAGATTCTTTTTCTCACACACACACACACACACAGTAATCTAATCCCCAATGGCACGTTATTGACTAAACAGCTGAAAGTCAAAATGAAACATCCCAAGACTGCGGTTCCCATGGCAACTACCCAGATCACAGAGGAGGAAGGGAGAGATGGGGGCCCTGCTTCATGTCCACGGTCCTCCTCTGTAGCTATGCCAGGGGTGCTCATACCCTCTCTGAAGGGGACCTGCTGCAGGCAGAAGAGGGACTTCAGTGGTGGTGGGGGCTTCTGATGGTGCGCTCCACCCCCTGTGCGGAAGATCAGCAGCACTGTGGTCACTTCAGACAGTGACGACTCATCCAGTCACCGGGTCTGACGATCAGCTCTCAAAGATGCTGAAACCCCATTTAGCAAGTCTGGGTTTTCTTGTGATGGGGGTGGGACGATGCTGCCTTGGAGGCCAGCCCTGTTCTCAGTCATGAAAAGTCGTCCTCAGACATCTGGACATCAGCAGTCAGGATACACTGAGACACACAGAGTAATTGCTAGATACACAGAGAATCATGACTTCCCAGAGCCATGTATTCACCAGACAGCCACAAAATAAATCTCTCTTACTATGAACTTTGGGCAGTTAGTTTTTCTTGAAGAAGAAGAAGAAAGAAGAAGAAGAAGAAGAAGAAGAAGAAGAAGAAGAAGAAGAAGAAGAAGAAGAAGAAGAAGAAGAAGAAGAA